>JAWMAG010000054.1:18556976-18834476 GCA_037013455.1 Ceratitis rosa
TGCACTGAAATGCTTAACAATCTTTCTCCATGCAATTACTTAAAAAGTTCATATGTATGTAGGTAAATGCATATGTGTGATTAATTAACATGCATTTATAGTAAGTATTTGACGATTTTATTGACGGATATAAAATTTGTTGTTTCAAAGGCAAAGATGTTTGAAATATGGTCCATACATAAGTATTCATATCGAAGTGGGCAAAGAAGTGTTTTAAATAGATTTAAATAGAGAAATCATTCTTAAAATATACCTTTAGGTAAACAAACAGCTAAAATAAATAAATATAAATAATAACCAAAAATTAAAGCAAATATTGCCAAGCTCAGTTATGCAACAGCAGCAGCTGCAGAAATATCATTATTAAATTTAGTTTAGATTGCAGTTGTGGGTTTTCTTTCGCACTATCATTATTTGCAGTAAACAATGCTAAAAATAATTCGTTCAACTAAAAATACATGTGGTCTAATTATAATATAAAAAGATGTTTAATTCTGGAATGGCATTTTCAGTAAGACGAAGTGAAAATATAAACGTTCTATTCAGTGGCAATCATACTTCGCAGACCTAAATATTACAAAAAACGTCTGAAAATTGTTGACTAGGACGGTGTGATGGAGTGGTTAAAAATATACCACAGAAGAATTGATCACTTGGTCAGTGATTGCATTAAAATACATGCAGGATTCTCTACCCAATCGAGTGTGTGAAATTCTTGTAAACAATAAGAGACGACCCATTAATATTTTGTTGTTGGTTAATAATGAATTAAATAATACAACAATAGTTGTTGGCGCAGTGGTCAAGTACTCGCCTGTTAAGTCAAGATCCGTTGGCTCGATCCCTGCCATAAAAAGTCTGATGAGGAGATGTGGTGATCTCCGAAACAGCTGTCACTTCTACCATTTTATTTTTGTTTGAAGAGTTGTCACCTGGCAAAAAATAAAATTAATTTACTGCGCCAATTTTTCTCAAATTTTTATAAAAAAGAACAAAATTTTCGAAAAAATTGAACGAGGTAACGATCCACCCTAAAAAATTTTGTTTACAACCCGATTTATTTGATATGTGGTACAAAGCTTGGCTTAGATCACCATCAACACTATTTTTTCGTCCATTAAGGAATAATAATAATAACAAAATTTCATACATGTGTAACAAAGGCAATACCTAAACATATGTATGTATTTAAATGCTTTGTCCTAATTATTTATTATCAGCCTGAGCTAATTAACTCCACATAAAAAGTCAATAAAAAATTCGTTAACAACAAAAATGCCGCCAAAAATGAGCACAAAACCATAAAGAGCAATATTCGTGTAAGCAAAATTACGACCATACAAAAATACAAAAATACCGTATTTGCGCCCACACATTGTACATATGTATGTATGTATTAAAGTGTATGATGCATATTTATACTTTCCAAAGTTCTTAAATTTTGTTTTTGTTACGCAGAGAAAAAATCGACTGATATCCATGTACTCGTATATACATACCATAAATACATAAACTAGAATACATGTATACATATATAACTAACTACACACAGATGAATTGTAGCCAATAGTGACGTTTATGGTTTCCTTAAAGATTCAAGCAATCCATCAAATTCGCGAAAAACCATTCAGATATATACTCGTATATATATATAGTTACAAGGTAGTCTTTATTACCACAAATCACACCAACAGCGCACCGCAGAGCAAACAGCTGTCTACTTCGCTTTAAACAAGCTGTCCGTACACAATTTGCATAAGATAAACAACAGACACCGTTAAAGATTATACAAATGAGAAAGTGTAGAAGCTTCTTGAGTTCCCCTTTGATTTATATTTTCTTTGTGGTCACTACAAATACAATAGAAAAAATTGAAACCTCCTTCAGATTTTAACAACTATATTTATAGATTTATTTAAATAGCAAATTAGATTTCTTTTTTTCTTTAAACTTCAGGTCTTCCGTCAACTGGAGCGTCCTGCGGAATTGGAACGTTTACAGTATCTGAAGGGTGTTGTGAAGACACATCGCGAAAAATTCATCACTACCATATTAAATAATACAGACGTGTTAAATTTAAATGAGCTTATAGCGAAAGAATTAGCAAAATACGAAGTGGTGAGTAATTCAATTAAATAAAATTATTAAAGTAATATAAAATACCAATTTAAAACTACGAAATAAAATAAAATCAAATTAAATTAAATTAAAAATAATAAAATTAAAATCAAATTAGATTAAATCAGATATAATAAAATATAATCAAAAATAATAATAAAGTAAAATAAAGGAACAAAAAAACAACAGCAAAAAATAACACATAATATAAAAATTAAATAAAACGAAATAAAATTAAAAAAAATTAAATAAAATTATTTTAAGGAAATAAAATTTTATAAAATAAAATTATAAAATTACAATAAAAGTAAATTAAATTAAACAAAATATAAAAATAAATGAGAAAAATTATAAAAATATAAAATTAAATTAACTTAAACAAAATAAAATAAAAGAAAAATTAAAACAAATAAAATAACATTAAAAAATCAAATAGAATTAAAAACTAGAATAAAATACAAATAAATAAAAAAAAAATAAAATAAAATAAACAAATTAAGATAAAATAAATTAAAATAAAATAAAATCAGATAAAGCTAAATAAAAAATATTAATACAAATTCAATAAAATAAAATAAAAAATACCTATATAAAAAAATTAAATAAAACAATATAAAATAAATAAGAAAGAGAAAATACAATTAAATTAAATTAAGTTTAGTTAAATTAAATTAAATGAAACAAAATAAAGTGAAAAATTAAGATCAAATAAAAGAAAATGAAGTAATAAAATATATAATAAAATAAAACCAAAAAATAGCATATAAAATAAAGCAAATAAAATAAAATAAAATAAATAAAACAAAAATAAATTAAATTAAAATAAATAAAACAAAATAAGATAGCATAAATTAAAATAAAATCAAATAAAGCAAAATAAGATAGCATAAATTAAAATAAAATTAACTAAAACAAAATCAAATAAGGAAAAGTGAAATGAATTAAAAAAAATAGATTGAAATAAAATAAAGTAAAAGAAAATAACATAAAACAAATTAAAATATAATAAAGCATAAAATGTATGATAAGATAAAACACAAAAGAATAAAACAAATAAAATGACATTGAAAAATTAAATAAAATAAAAAAATAAATTAAAAAAAGATAATAAAAAACGATATTAATACAAAATAAATGAGAAAAATAATAAAAAAATTAAACTGAATTAAATTAAATTAAACAAAATGAAATAAAAATAGAATAAAATGCAAATACATTAAATTAATATAAATAAAATTACAACAAAATAAGATAAAATAAAATAAAATCAAAAAATATATATAAAAAACTCAAGTAAAACAATATAAAATAAATTAAAAACAAAATTTGATTAAAATAAATTAAACAAACTAAAATAAACTTTAAAATAATAAAAAAATATAAAATAAATTAAAGAAATGAAAATATAATAAAATAAAAAATATGAAATAAAATAAAGTAAAATAAAATGAAACAAAATAGAATAAACTAGGAAAAATAAAACAAAATTAAATAATTTAGGATGAAAATGCACAAAATTAAAAAATTTTTAATTTAATTTTTAACAATAAAATTTTTTAATATAAAATTAAATAATAAAAATTAATTTAATTAAATAAAGTAAGAAGTAAGTAAACTGAATAATATGAATTTAGTTGAAAAATTAAATAAAAAAGAAATAAAATTAATATAAATTAAACAATGTAAAGAAATGTAAAATAAGACGCAATAAAATAAAATGATTAAGTAAAATTAAACAGAGAAAAATATTTTAAAGCAAAATAAACTAAAATAAAATAAAATGAAATAAAAATTACAAAAAGTTACATTAAAAATATAATATAAAATTAAGTAAAGAGAAAAAAAGAAAGTAAGAATTAATTTTAATTCATTTCTTTAAAATTAAATAAATAATAATAAAGTAAATAAATGTACATAAAATGAATTTAAATTATGTCTAATTAAGCAAAATTTATTGAATTATTTAAAAAGGAAATATATTCAATGAAATTAGGATAATTTAAAATTTACTAAATCAAAATACTTATGGAAATAAATTAAAAAGAAAAAACTAAATAATATATATTGTAATATAATATAGCAAAATAAAATTAATTTAAATAAAATACATTAAAATAAAAAAATTGTTTTTATAACTATGTTGTCTATTATTTTGCATATATATACGTACCCTTTTTATTTTTAGTCCACTAAATATGATCTAACATAAAAAAATATTGAATTTACTAAATAAATTAATAAAAAACATGTGCGTTGGCCGGGAATCGAACCCGGATCAACTGCTTGGAAGGCAACTATGCTAACCATTACACCACCAACGCTACATAAGCATCAAGTCTGATACAATATGCCAACAGCTGCAATCATATTTTCACACTAGAACTATAAGTTCAAGTCAAATTATGTTTCAAGCAAACGAAACGAACAGATTTTGAGTTTTTTTTTATGTTTGAGATAAGAAACTAGGTTAATGACCGCATTAGCTTAAACATATTCCATCAAGCGGTGCTTGAAAATGAAGCATATGATTAAATGTGGAACAGAAAACAATTTTTAAACTTTGAAAAAATGCAAAAAGATTTTCGGTGTAAGTTTTTTATTTAAAAAAAATGTATATTTGCTGTTGGGTATTTATCTGTTTATTTTATTCATAAAAATTAAAAAATAATTTAAAATTTGGGAAAAGCTTCTTCGTAAATTTCATTACCATTACATACTTGTATATGTATGTATATACTTTTTTTTATTAAACCAAAAAAATATTTATAATTATAAAACACAGACATATTATATACATATAATTTATAGAATCATAATATTCTCACATGCTCTTACTTCGTATGTTCGTACATATATGTATACGTATACAACAACTTTTTTATATAAATTTATTTGAAATTATACTCTCCAAAATAACACATATTAGCACTTAAACGAGTATGCATAAAAAAACATATGCAATGAACCGTTACCATACCACACATTGTAATTATAATTATACTCAACTCATTACCATATCACTCACACTCACTCACAGGCCGTACAGGAGGCCGCAGAGGGTGGTCTACTCATTGAGGCCGATAAAGACTTTCCAGAGCCCTATGAGCGCTGGAGCATTTTACAAGCTGTGTTCTTCTCATCAACTGTGTTAACGACAATAGGTAAGTGCTAAAGCAACTGTGAGCCAAACACACACAAGCAAATATAGATATTCACATATAAACACATAAAGTAAGTGCAACAACAGCAGCAGCAGCTGTATTTACTTGGGACAACAAAAGCAATTTGAAATATTATTTTTGCATGAAGATGTTGAGAAGAAAACAAAGAACAAAAATAAAAAACAAAAACATAAATGAATAATAAACAAACAAATAAAAACAAAACATAACATACATATATACATATACCATACAAAAAGTAGTAAGTGATGTTGAAGACAAGAAATAACTTTCGCTCTACGAATATATGCTTTCAAATGCCTCTACATTTCACTTTTTGCGCATCCTTGCCATATCCTGCGGGCTGAATATTTTCACTGCTGCTGTTGTTGTTGTTGTTGTTGCTTTCATCCTGCAGGCATGCAAAAGATTTACCGTTATTATTTTTATTTAGGTTATGGCAACATAGTGCCCGTAACGACGGGCGGACGCGTTTTCTGCATCTGCTTCGCTTTAATCGGCATTCCATTTACGCTCACCGTCATCGCCGATTGGGGTCGCCTCTTTGCGACGGCCGTCTCAGTGCTGGGCAAATATATGCCAAGTAAGTGTTTGAGCGGAAATATACTATGTACATATCTGACTGTGGATTTGCTACTAAAAAAGGCACAAAATTAAATGATCTCTATATATATATATATATATGGTCACTGTAATAAGTACAAATCAAGTTCTCGAAAATTTGGTTTCCTAACGTGAAAAAGTTCTTTATGTTTTCTATGTTATTTGTTATGGTTGCACTATATTTTTTTATGAAAAAATATCAACAATTTTAAAAATCGTTATTTTTGAGTTTTTATTTTTCGATCGATATGTTTTAGTAACTTTTGGATTTAAAAAATATCCTATCATATTTGATGGATTTTTTCACTTCCATTTCTTCGATCAAAAATAATTGTGATTTTTTTCGATTACATTTGATCGATATTTTAATCTTTTCATCAATCAAACATTATATTATTTTTGATTTTATGTTTTCCAATTACATTTTATAAGTTTTTTTTTTTTTTTGTATCTACTCCTTTGATATTTTGTGACTTAATTCAAAATTTAAACAAAAATATATGAAAACTAAAATCCAAAAACAATTCAACAGAACAATGACCTGAAGAAGCAAAAATACTCATTATTTTTGAGTCTGAAATTTTTCGATAACATTTTGTCGATATTTTTTTTTACTTCGATTTTTTCGATTAAAAATAATACTTAATATTAATAATATTAATATTAATAAAATATATAATATTTTTTTCGATTATATTTTGTCGTTGCTTTGTGATTTTTCAACCAAAAATATTTAATTTAAAATTTAAAGCTTGCGATCATGTTCATTCGCTATTTTGTGATCTCTATTAAGTCTGGCTAAGTATTTGGTTTTAGTTTTAAATTTTTCCTATCTCATCGATATTTTGACATTTCTAATTTTTCGACGAAAAATTAATGTTTGGCTTGTTTTATATCAAATAATTGTTATTTTTTAAATTG
Source organism: Ceratitis rosa (assembly GCA_037013455.1). Taxonomy (NCBI): domain Eukaryota; kingdom Metazoa; phylum Arthropoda; class Insecta; order Diptera; family Tephritidae; genus Ceratitis; species Ceratitis rosa. Next base: position 18,563,801 of record JAWMAG010000054.1, read on the forward strand.
TTAATGTTTGTTTCCTTTTTTTGATTGTTCTGGTATTATTTTTTGATCCAGTCAGTTTTGGTTATAAAGTATTCCGTATTTTTACATATTTTTTCGAACAAAAATAATTGTTACTAATTTTAATTTACAAATTTTCAATACGTTTCATAGATATTTGTAATATTTTCGATATATTTATTATCATTAATTTTGGATTTATATTTTTTTTCAATTTTACTTAGTCGATATTTTATCGCTATACGTAAATTTCAAATTTGTCAACCACATTTTATCGATATTTTATGCGATTATAATACCTTTAATCGATATTTTTGTGTCTTCTAATTATTCGATAAAAATATTCATTAATTTTGGGTTTAAAATTTTCCGCAATATTTTCCGATATAACAATTATAAATTTTGCTTTTAATATATCCGAATGCTTTTTATCAAAACATTAAAGTACTGATTGCAATTTTATCGATAAAACACTTATTTTGGATATGAATTATTGCGTATTTTTACGATTTCTTTTTCGGCTAAAAAAATTTAGTTTTTTTTATCTTTTTTTATTCCCTTTTTTTGGCAACAAATAATAATTAATTTATATATTTAAATCTTTCCGGTTACATATATTTTTTTTGCGATTTTCTTCGATTTTTTTAATTTAAAAAGGATTCTTGGACATTTGGTCTATAAAAGGATAAAAAAGGGCTTTGCTGTAATATTTGATCAAGGCACTTTATAACCTGCCTTACCTGTTTGACAAAAAGCTTTCAAAAGATCGTCTTACAATCTAGAGACACCAACTGCCAAATGGGTTAGAGGAATAAAGTAGGTAAAAAATTATGTTTATGCCATAAGTGGTGTTTAATTTTGGTCCGTATGACTACTTCGATGACTAATAAAGGACCAGTTTTGACAAATTACTCTTTTTTCCTTTCTACACTTTACGTTATATACATATATGTATGTATATATATTAACCGCTGAAGCGATTTTCGGCCGAGTTTCTCCTCCAATTAGAGGTTTGGCGTCTTGATGTTTTTTCCAAATAATGGAGGGATCTACAGTTTATACTAAGCCGCCTCTGAACGTTTGATGGTTTTTTTATGAGGGGCTTTTTATTAACATTCCCTACCGAGGAGCGATTTATTTTTTACGTTAACCGTAGGGAAATAAATCCAAATTTTATTAAAATCTTTTCTAGGACCCAAAATGATGTTCAGTAATCTTAATCTTTGAGTCTGCGACGAGCTACACGTCAATAGACCTGGTTATTGAGCTCTTTCTGCTTGAGAAAAATAAAAAAAAAAAACTGAGTAACGTTTCCTGCCTGAATTTCGTCCGATTTGGGATTCAAAAATCGCAAAACTCATTGTAATGCAACAAACATTAACAGATCTTCACCACATATATAGGGTTTTCTAATAGGATGTTATTTGAATATTCAAAGAAAAATTACATTTTTGAGATAAAAAATTTCCAAAAACTAATTCTTCGTTCCAAAGTGTATCTAATGCCATCGAAGAAGCTTAGCATTTCTCATTTTATAATTTTTTTTAATTGAAAGACAACCGTGAATGTACTTATTATTGTGACCATCTTTGCGCCTCCTCGATTAAATATGCAACACACGCTGTGCGTTCAGCAGCTATTTTCCTCTTCTGCCTACATATTTGTTTTTAATCTATGTTTTTTACCACTTTTCTGTCTCCATCAACACAGAGGTACCCAATTTTACGAATTTCATTGGCAAAACATGGATTTATGCCATTTCGGCGGTTTGCTTTTTGGGCGTCTATTTGGCTGCGGGCGCTTGGTTGTTGCTGTTGTGGGAAGATGATTGGACATTCTTTGATGGTTTTTATTTTTGTTTCATCACAATGACAACAATCGGTTTTGGTGATTTGGTGCCGAGTAAGTAGCTATATATGTATATGTATGTTTGTATATGTAAATATTGTCACGTGACTTGCTTTTTTATTATACTTTTCTATTGTTTATCATATTAACACTTGTCTTTTATTACTTTATTCCCTCTCTCTCCCTCCCTCCCTCTCTCTCTCTCTCTCTCACCCTCTTCTTGCAGAGAAACCAAATTATATGCTCCTCTGCACTTTATACATTCTCATCGGTCTGGCGTTGACCTCCACCATTATCGAACTGGTGCGTCGGCAATATGCCACCAGTTGGGCCAAGTTGCAAGTAAGTGTTGCATCCGACGTGTGTGTGTGCGTGTGTATGTAGCGCACATTATTAGCTGCATGATGACAATAAATTCTCAACGCGTTTGTGCTGCGTCAATTACAAAACTTTTGCGCCAATTCAATTTATCTGTTGTTTCATTATTGTTTCTTTTTTATTTTTACTCAAACGCTCTATTTTCGAAGTCGCTTCTTTCATTTCATTTTATTTTTTCTGCTTTTCTTCTTCTTCGTCTACTACTTTTTGCTTATAGGAACTTTCCGGTCCGATGGCAGAGACTTTGCGGCGTCTCGGTGAAACTGCTGGTTATGGCTTGGACTATATGGCCTTGCAGAAAGTGCTAACGGTATGTATGCTTGTTTGTTTGTATGTTACAGTGCGTGTTGAAAGTTATTGGTTATACTTAATTATTTATGTAAATAGTTTTATAATTTCCTCTAACGATAAATAATTATTTTTCTCTTAGTTTTTATAAGTTTTTTTATTAGTTTATTGGTTTGTTTGAATGAAGAGAAATTGATATGAAAAAAGAAAATACTATGTACATATATATGTCAATATTTGCTGCTTATGGTGTTGAGTTATCGCCAATCAAGAGTCCTTAAAGAGTAGTAAATAGACACGGTAACTAATATTTCGTACGCAGAAGAATTCTAAAAAAATCCTATTGGGTTTAGGCATTAATTCGTGCGGTTTTTTCGGAATTTAAGACTTTATTGTGAAAAAATTGTTATACATTTAATGTTTAAAGTATTGCCCATCTGGCAGTTTGTGGATCCCACCCCAAAAGTACTTCTCCGGCTTGGTGGTCAAGAAAAAATCGAGCCAATTTCTGATACTCTGTTCTGAAGTGAAGCGTACTCCGGTGAGGGCATACTGCATTGATCTGAACAAGTGGTAATCGAAAGGTGCTATGTCTGGGCTATAAGGCGGGTGAGATAGAACTTCCCACCCACAGTTTTCCAAATAGTTTTTAACTGGCCTTGCAACATGTGGTCGAGCGTTGTCATGATGAAAATTTATTGATTCGTGTCTGGTCGCATGTTCTGGTCGTTTTTCCGCGATGTCCTTTTTCAAACGAATCAATTGTTTTCGGTAGAGTTCCCCATTGATCGTCTGACCCGATTTCAATAGCTCATAATAGTGCACACCCTTGTGGTCCCACTCTCTATCCCACCCCGCACGTGTTGTGGTCGATCGCAAGATTGCTAGGTAGACAATCTGTTTTCTCTCCACTGCGACACGGCATCTCTTATCGTACCAGTTCTTTTTCTGACATTGCCGAAAACAAATTGTTTCCGTTGCGGCGTGAGTTTGAGATGCCGTTCCACAGATCCCTTACAACAAGTTGCTGATGAGTGCTCTCAGAGAGCAGGAGTGCAAGTCGAGTAGAGTCGACGTTAAAACCTCGGAACGTACGCACATCTAAAACACTTTCGTTTACCACAACATTATCGATCTGGTTGACAGTTTTTCGATCTGAAGACAGCCAAGTAGCTTAGTGATTTTTCTTGTGCTGGTATCTAGTGCCACAGACAACCATATTTCAGGCCCCGGCGAAGTCGATCAACCTCAAGCCAATTAAGGAATGTTTCGTCATGGAAGCTGAATTTTCTGATAGTTGTATCAAAGATACCTTCTTTGCTCACCCTGGCATTGAAGTCGCCAAGCACAATTTTGCTCCTTGGCCAAATCATCCTTCTCTTCCGTCGGACGTGGGCGCAAATCAGCGTGTTGTTTAAAAATTTCGTTTTTATGCGGATTGTGACGAGACGTTCATCCACTGAGGTGAATGCCAGTACTCGACGACGGAGTCTCTCTCCTACCATGAACTCGACACCGAATTTGCGCTCCCTTATATGGGCACTGTAGTAAATGTCACGAGGACCTATTCGTTTTCGTCCTTGTCCCGTCCATCGCTCTCCTTGGACGGCGGTGATGTCAGCCTTTATTTTGAGGTCATCAACTAGCTGGACAACAGCACCTTCCCTATTAAGGGACCGAACATTCCAGGTGCATGCCCTAAAATCGTTATCCTTAAAACATTTGCGGGGGTCTTCATCAAAAGGGGGGTCTCTCATCCGAGGCTTGAATTTGTTTTTCATTGGGTTGTTTTTTCATGTGGTGGGTTCCAAGCCCTACGCACAATCGCATGGGACTCGCCTTCTCACTTGACATAGCGCTATAAAGTCAGCACTTTTCCGTGCTGTTGAAGTCAGCTTTAAGATCGACAAAAGGGTAGTTTGTTTCGATTCTTTTCTCACGGATACATTTTTTGCGCACGATGAATATCTGGTCCATAAAATATTTTACAGATTTGAAGTCACATTGATAAGGTTCAATCAGTTTTTTGATGGAGGGCTTTTGTCTTTCACACAGTATGTTCGATAAGGGATATTGAGGAAATTTATTCCACGATAATTGGCGCTGACTGTGGGTTTCCTTTTTATAAGTTGAGTAAAGCACACTAAGATTCGAATTGTCAGGCATGTTTCCATTCGAAGCTGATCATCAGCCATAGCCACTTTGTTCAATTTCTCAAACCGCTCGTGTTGCTTCAGACTTTTTTCTATCCTTATCAAAAAGAGAGTGCAAGTCGAGTAGTAAACTGTTTGGATGTCTGCGGACTATCACAACATTATCGATCTGGTTGGGAGTTTCTCAATCCGATGACAGCCAAACGGATTGATGGATTCTTTATGTTGAAATTTGATAATCCAGATGCCATATTTCGGGCTCAGGGGAAATCGATGAACCTCGGAATAGTTTGTGCACTGAAAACACTCTGAGGTAGAAATCACAATTCTTGTACGGCAATGATGTCACCCATTCCGAAGATATCAACCAGCTGAGCAGTGGCACTTTACTAATTAACAGAGCAGACATTCTAAGTGAATTCCCTCAAATTCTAGTCCTTAATACATTTGCCGTGGTCGTCATCAGGAGTGGTATCGTATCTATCATCCGAGCCATTGTTAACTTTTCCATTGGAGTAGTGGTGCGCCTCAAACTCAGCCCACAATGTCGCTTGCTGACAGACACCTTCAGAATTATACTGTTAATCGTGATGCTTCATAGAACATTTTCTAATGCATTTTTCCATTGAAATTCATTAGAGCATAGCTGATTTTGATCAATCTGTATGCCAAACGAGATTACCGGAGGAGCCTTAACCTGTCAAAAGTAAAAAAGTAAACAAAAAGAAAGTGCTTAAACCATACTTCTGGCTAACATTATGGAACACTAATCACCAAAACCAAGAGCCTATTATCAAACAAAGATCAAAGTTAAGCCCGTTCTATCCCTTTTCCTCTTTTCTACATATATTTTCACTCTCTTTCTTTCAAGCTTTCAAATAGGAATCATAAATTGAGATAAATGAGTTGAGTTTAGAAAAGCTTTGTTTGGAAACATCTATTTCATTATCAATTATGTGGAAAATTGTTCGCGAATATAAAAGAAATTCTGCCGACTTCTGTTCTTTTATAAAATTTTTTATTTTTGTTTTATTAAAAATTCTTATAAATAAATTGTAAATAACAAGATAAGTATATAATATATATTATATTATATAAAAATATTATTAAATAAATTTTATATACTTTAATAGTTTGTATATGTTCTACTAAATATATCGATTTCCTCTCCATTTTTTCAACTAACGATATATTTAAAACTCTATTTCTGTGTATTAAAATACCTCAGCGTTCTGTTGATGATGTAAAATTAAAGAAATTACTACCCGTAAGCTTTTAATTGTATTTTAATTTAGAAAGTTGAAAAGTTTTTCCAAAAGCTTCGCTTAATCATACATAAAAAATTAAAAAAAAAATAATTAAAATTTACGTTGCATGAAAGTGTATATAAGAAATACTGCAAATCAACCATGAAACCATCAATTTATTATCATTTGTAAAAGCTCAATCACTCATTGATAAAGCTTTTAGTCACTACTTAATATTATCAGGAGCTTTAAGTTTAAATAAAAGCCTCAAACTCTGCTTTAAATAAGACCGACTTGAGGTTGAAAATTAAAAAAGATTATAGAATTAACAAAAATTAAACGCATGAAAATTGCATTTATTAGAATATATTTATAAAAAATATTTAATTTAAATATTTTGATATTTTACATATACTTTGAATAGTATGAGTTTAGCTTAAAATTAGCAAGAGCAAAAGTCCCAATCTTATACATGGTGCTGCTGTACTCAAGGCTTATAATTATATGTATATAAAAGTATAAAAATATTTCTTGAAGAAAACAAATATTATTTTCCTTAAAGGTTTCAATGCCCAAATGGAATACGGGCGGAAAGAAAGATAATGCCGATATTGCCGCGCTGGAAGCCATAACTAATGCTTTGCTTAAGGAAGTAAAAGAAGCGCAAGAGAATAAACCAAAAGTCTTGAAAATCGTCATTTACGAAACATCAGTTTAGCTATATATACTATATATTACTTATAATGGTACGAAAGTAAAATAAGTATAGTTATACAAAAATTAAATCTAATTAAAAAAATTTAAATACTTATAATAAAATAAAAAAAAAACTAAAAACTAATATATACTTAGCAAAGCAAATTTTAGCAAATACAAAAACAATTAAATTAATTTGTATAAAGGAAATTTTTTTTTTAATTTTTATTTATTTATTTTTATTTTTTTCTTTAAAAAATACTTTTACTTTAATTCTTATGCCCGAAAGCACAAAAAATTTATAAATAATAAAAGCAAAAATACTCGCCAATAAACATTTAAGTAATTAAATGATACTGATTTCGAGGTATACTTTTAGGCTTAGGCAGAAAAGTAGTAAAGAGTTGCAATTAGTATGTAATTTTTCCAATAAGTTGTAACGAACATCTCGCATCAAACATCAAACATGTTGTTTAAGACGCACAAAACGAGTTTCATTTACTTATAACCACATATATAAATTCATATGTATACGTATGTATGTATGTAGGTGTGATTTTAAGCTTGTAAATCGATTGATTGTAAGCATATCTAAGTCTAGCATAGTAGTTTAAGGCTTCCATAAATTAAAACGGATAAGTAAGATATATATAAGTAAGACTATACATTTACTTATGGATGTGTGTAGAATTAGCTGATAGAAATAAGAAGATATTATTAAATTAATCAAATTTAATATTAAACTTTCTTATGACTTCATGTTTCATATGTTTTATTTTAAATTTTCAAAAATTAATTCAGATTCATTAATTTAATTCATTAATTTTTCGTAATTGTGTTTTCTTCAGTCTCGCGTGAGTTAGAATTAAAAAAAAAATAGTTACTCATACGCAATGAAGCATGTCCCAGCGCTATAACTTATTATACAATATCTCCATCAGTTAGAACTCGCATTTTGTTTAACTGCTAATTGTTGCTTATTGTATAGTTATATTTAAGTTTGAGTAGATATCAAAATGTATTTATTCATTTATATTTTTTTAATATTTTTTAATAAAAAAAGACTTTAATATTGAATATGATTTTTTTGGGTTACTACAAATTGAAATTTGGCAATGGAGGTAAGTAGGATTTTCAATAGAATTATTAAATTAAAGGCAAATGATATTTAATTTAATTAAATTAGGTAAATAAAAATACACAATAAATTAAATTTATCAAAATTAATAGAATGTAATAAATAAAAAATAAATATCTAAAAAAAAAATAAAATTAAATAAGATAAAATAAAATAATATAGGTGTTTAAATTAAATAATTAAAGAATAAAATAAACTAAAATAAAACCAAAAAACAAAAATTAAATTAAAAAAAAAATATTAACAAAAAAAATTAAAAGAAAATAAGTTATTACTATAAATTAAATAACACAAATAATAATAATAAACAAAAAAAACAATAAAATAATATTTAATAAACTTCACTCGGAATATCAGGATTTGAGTCCAAAATATTCAGAAGTCTTAAAACTACAACTTTTAAAGATTCATCAAAAACGTTTTCAGAGCACAAAAGCATTCCCAAATATCGAAAAATTGTATTTGGCTGCCATAAATAATACTTGAAAAAAACTCTGCATGTGAATAACTCACAAAAATGTTAAGACCACAATTAAGGACGCGTGAAAAGCCATTAATGTAATATATCAATCAACGAACACGCACTTTATAAACAACGATATTTATACAAAGAATGATTAATATACATATGTACGAGTATATATGCTTAATGTAAAACTAATATGGCATTTAAGTGATTTTTAAATCAAGCAGTACAATCTAATGCTAATATATAAATTTAAAAATTTATTATAAGCATATTTTATAATGAATTGCATCTAAATATAATAAAAAAAAATAAAATTAAATATAACAAAAGAAATAAAATTAAATAAAACTAAAATAACAATAAAATAAAAATAATATTAAATTAAATAAAGAATAAAATGAAATAAAATAAAATTAAAAAAAAATTAAATAAAATAAAATAATATAAAACAAAATAAAATAAAATAAATAACATAAAAAAAAATAAGGTAAAACAAAATAAAATAAAATTAATAAAATTAAATTAAATTATATTAAATAAAATAAAATAAATAAAATAAAAAAAATTAAATAAAATAATATAAAATAAAATAATATAAAACAAAATAAAATAAAATAAAACAAAATACAATAAAATAAAATGAAAAATAAAATAAAATTAAATAAAAAATTAAAAAAGGTAAACAACATAAAATAAAATAAAATAAAATAAATTAAGATAGAATAAAATAAAATAAAACAAAATAAAATAAAAGAAAATAAATAAAACAAAATAAAACAAAATAAATGAAATAAACTAAAATAATATAAAATAATATGAAAAGAAATAAATATGTTAAAATAAAACAAAAAAATTAAATAAAAAATAAAATAAAATAAAATAAAAAAATAAAATAAAATAAAATAAAATAAAATGAGATAAATTCAAATAAAAAAATAAAATAAAATTTAATATAATTAAATAAAATTAGATAATATCAAATTAAATAAAATGATATAAAATAAAATTAAATTAAATATAAAAAATAAAATAAAATAAAAATAAAAACACAAAATAAAATAAAATAATACAAAACAAAAAAAAAATAAAATGAAATAAAATAAAATAAAACAAAACAAAATAAAATTAAATTAAATATAAAAAATAAAATAAAATAAAAATAAAAACACAAAATAAAATGAAATAAAATAAAACAAAACAATATAAAAAATTGAATGGAATAAAATTAAATAAAATAAAATTAATAAAATAAAATAAAATCAAAGAAACAAAAATAATATAAAATAAAATGAAATGAAATAAACAAGTTAAAATAAAATAAAAAAATTAAATAAAAAAAAATAAAAAAAAAGAAAAATAAAATAAAATAAAAATAAAAACACAAAATAAAATAAAATAATACAAAACAAAAAAAAATAAAATGAAATAAACTAAAATAAAACAAAACAAGATAAAATTAAATTAAATATAAAAAATAAAATAAAATATAAAAATAAAACAAAATACAATAAAATAAAATGAAAAATAAAATAAAATTAAATAAAAAATTAAAAAAGGTAAACAACATAAAATAAAATAAAATAAAATAAATTAAGATAGAATAAAATAAAATAAAACAAAATAAAATAAAAGAAAATAAATAAAACAAAACAAAACAAAATAAATGAAATAAACTAAAATAATATAAAATAATATGAAAAGAAATAAATATGTTAAAATAAAACAAAAAAATTAAATAAAAAATAAAATAAAATAAAATAAAAAAATAAAATAAAATAAAATAAAATAAAATGAGATAAATTCAAATAAAAAAATAAAATAAAATTTAATATAATTAAATAAAATTAGATAAAATCAAATTAAATAAAATGATATAAAATAAAATTAAATTAAATATAAAAAATAAAATAAAATAAAAATAAAAACACAAAATAAAATAAAATAATACAAAACAAAAAAAAATAAAATGAAATAAAATAAAATAAAACAAAACAAAATAAAATTAAATTAAATATAAAAAATAAAATAAAATAAAAATAAAAACACAAAATAAAATAAAATAAAATAAAACAAAACAATATAAAAAATTGAATGGAATAAAATTAAATAAAATAAAATTAATAAAATAAAATAAAATCAAAGAAACAAAAATAATATAAAATAAAATGAAATGAAATAAACAAGTTAAAATAAAATAAAAAAATTAAATAAAAAAAAATAAAAAAAAAGAAAAATAAAATAAAATAAAAATAAAAACACAAAATAAAATAAAATAATACAAAACAAAAAAAAATAAAATGAAATAAACTAAAATAAAACAAAACAAGATAAAATTAAATTAAATATAAAAAATAAAATAAAATATAATGTAATTAAATAAAATTAAATAAAATTAGATAAAATCAAATAAAATAAAATGAAATAAAATAAAATAAAACAAAATAAAATAAAATTAAATTAAATATAAAAAATAAAATAAAATAAAAATAAAAACACAAAATAAAATAAAATAAAATAATACAAAACAATATAAAAAATTGAATGGAATAAAATTAAATAAAATAAAATTAGATAAAATCAAATAAAATTAAATAAATTAAAATGAAATAAAATAAAATTAATATAATTGAAATAAAAAATAAGTAAAATAACATAAAATAAAATAAAAATAAATAAACTTAAATTAAATAAAAAAAAATTATATAATAAATTAAATATAAGAATGTAAATTAAAATTAACTTAAGTTGAATTAAATTAAATTAAATAAAACCGCATAAAAGAAAATAGAATAAATATAGGAAAATCAAATTAATTAAATCAAATAAAATTAAAATAAATTATATAAAATAAAATAAAATAAAATAAAATTAAGCAAAATAAAGTGGAATCCGTCCAACCTTAATGTGTGCTCGTGTATTCACCATCTGTTAAAAGACTGTATTCATACACATTTACCATTTTAGCATATATTAACATATATAAAATGGTTCCCAACAAATAAATCATTGTAACTTCATATGAACTTCATAATAACCTTTTATCCTCCCATTTTTCACTCCAACAAATTTATTTCATTTTTTTCTTTTTTGCGCGTGATACATAAACAACCCATGATTTCTATATTAACATAAATGTCAGGGCATTTAGCACATTTTGCCCATAAAATTGCGTGATACCAATAATGAAAAAAAATACCACCAACCCATGAAATATTGTCTATGTGTGTGTAAGTGAACGTCTGGGGGGCTATTATTGGTATCAGCGAAAAAATCGTTTTCAGATTATGTGCGTGTTTATGCAAACATATTTATTTAGAAATTTTAATATAATATATAAATCTAATGTACATATGTATGTCTAATATCTATGGTGTTCTAAGCGTAACAAAAGTGTTTAAATGTTTTGATTTTGGTTGGCATAAAAAATACTGGAAAATTTATGAACTTATGTAGGTATGGTATGTATGTATGATTGTGAATAATTTTCTTTTCCTTTTTTTATTATTATTTTCCCTAACATATGACAAATTAGAATGATAAATGTCTTTGCAGGACGACCAATAATTATTTTATGCATACTCCTTAAGTTATATAAATGCAAAAATTATGAAAAATCATATGAACATATTTTGTTGTATGCTTTAAATTTTTATTACTTAGTCAAGTTTATAGTTTTATGACTTAATCCAAACATAAATGTGCTTAAAACTTATGTAATATGAGTTTTGTCACCTTCATGAGCATATAAAAATATATTGTATATACTATAACAAGCGAATGTATGTACCTGCAAATCTACGTCATTTTCGTATGTACAATATTTATTTAGAAAATAGAGGCAAATTCGTTTATAGTTGAAAAGCGATAAAACCAAAACAACGACGAGTTTGCAATTTAAATGCTCCTTAATGAATTTATTTACTTAAAAAAATGTAAAGAAAAAACTTGAAAACTGAAAATGCAAGTTATACGAATATGACACATTCATTGTTTACATATGTATGTACGTGTGAAAATATTTTGCTTGTAAAAAATTTCTTAGATATAATAATAGTAAGCTTCATTTATAAGATATCTATTTAAGGCAGTAGTCTGCTTTGGAGGCTTCAAAAACTGCATTCTTTCATATATCTATTTTAAAACTATCCAAGAATATGTCTTCAAAATTTAAGTGGGCAATTGAAAATATTTTAGAATTTTTTTTTTTTATTTCAAAAAAGTGAAAGTTTTTCCAAACTTCTAAAATTTGGACTTCTCTTTGGTATTTTTTTGTTTTCTTTTTTTTTTTGTTTAGAAGAAACACTCAAAAAAAAATTGGTTCGAGTTTCAAATGCATCGGACGACCTTTATCACCGGCACTGTTTCACGAGTTCAGAGTGCAGCAGTTTCAGAGAACACATCACAACATTGAAAAATTCCAATATTTTCTGATACTAAAAATGATTTTTTGTGCATTATTGCCTGAAAATTTCGTTTACGGAAATAATTTTATTCCTTTTCAAAAAACTTTCTGAAGAAATGCTGATTTTCGGGTTCTATGGTAAAGAAGACTATTTTGCATTAAGCATTTATTCACACCAGCATAATGTACAGAAAAAACTTTCTGAAAAAATTTAAAAAATAATTATAATTGCAAAATGCCATCTCATGAGTTTCTTACTAAAAAAAATTCAATGCAAGACAAAGTTATTCCCAATTTTTTTAATATTCTGAATATTTTTTTTTATATTATATAATTTTAATAATTTTTCCCAAGAAAAGAAACTAGAGAAAGAGAGGCTACACAGTCATAGAAATCGCACTTGGAGTCATTTTAAAGAGGAAAAATCAAAATAGTTTACAAATCACCTCAGCGAATACTTTTTCGATTTCATATACGTTCCATTAAATCCATAAGACAATGAGAGAAAAAGATAAATGTACGGCGTCGCTTGCTTCTGCAATACATTTATAAATCTACTCTCAAATCTAGACGTTAAACTCAATGTAAGAGTTGGGACACGCGAAGATCCATATGTAACTCTCTCTCTCTCTCCCCCTCTCTTTTTCTATCTTTACCACGGTATATCTCCCCTCTAACAGTCTGGTAACTTGCAATTTTTCTAATGCATTCTTGGGAATAATTTATTAGGAAAAAATTAAATTCAATCAAATCCATTTTCCATAATAAATCATTAATAGTATCTCAGAGTGTACAAAAAAGTTATCTTCGTTTTTTTTTTAATTTATTAGTTTCCTAGTACTGAAGTGAGCGTCTGAAAGTAAGAGGTGGCTGGTCCCACTGATTCGGGCGACTGAGGACATCTGGGACGCAGCGCTTACTACAACCAGACGATCATGTATGGGTGCTAAACTTACGTTGTTCCAAAATTTATACCGTGTATTCTTCATACATATACAGTATTTTCGAAAAAAAATTTGACTTTTCCAAACCAAGCTACCAGACTACTACATTAACTTCGGCTCATCTCACCCAATCACACTTTCCGGAAGAGCTCCGTAAAACATTCATCAGTTTACACTTCAAGTCCAGCGCGTGTACAGAAGAATAGATAATAAGTGCTCAATAAAACTAAAAAGTCTATCAGAACTCGTTAGAAGTTGGCTGTCCAAATGGCCCTTAAAAGTGAATGAAGTGAAAATGTAAGCATGCGGCATTCACTCTATAGACAATAATGTGCCCAATACTAAAACTAAGCATCGCACATCGCTCAAGAACAACTGAGAATATTACTACTGTAGTTCAAATGTCATTACACCGTATTTTGCATAAATACTTCCTGATTAGGTCCTTGAAATGCATGAAAATGATCCCGAATATCATCGAAAAATCATCTTGACTGATGAGAGCCATTTTCTCCTCGATGATCACAACAATAAGCAAAAGGCAGTCGGAAAACGTAGGATTCATTGTTCAGAAGTCTCTCCATCTTCAAAGTGTAACTGTTTGGTGCGGTTTATGGTACGGCGGGATCATTGCACCTTAATTTTTCGAAAAAAGAGGCTGAAGCAATAGTTACGATAAATGGATTGCGCTACCGAGCGTTAATTAATGATTTATGACCAGAATTGGATGATACTGATCTGCACAATGTTCATATTTTCAACAAGATGGTGCTACGAGCCACACAAGCAACGTAACCATCGATCTTTAAAGGGAAAAGTTTCCAGACTGTATTATCTCTCGAAGAGGTGATCGCAATTGGCTACCGATATCTCGTGATTTAACACTTCGCGACTTTTTCCTTTCGGGCAACGTGAGAGCTAAGAACTACACCAACAGACCAACGTCGATTCAAACCCGAAACCGCCACCTTGCGAATTGGTAATGGAAAATTTTATAAAACGCGTAGCCATGGCGGCCGTTTTGGCTGTTATTGTTTTCTATTATAAATTGCATATCTTCTTCTTTACGCTGAAATAAAACTCCAATCATTTATCGCAAAAAATACTATTTTTCTTCGAATATTAAAGTAACAAATGTTATTGGAAACCTCTGAACATATATATGTGTCAGAAGTATATACAAAGAAGTCTTGAAAACAAAAAGAAAAGACCAAAGTTTAAGATAACTGCCAAAAAGACTATTCTATTATTCGAATCCTCTATTCAACAAGCCAAATTAAGATGACACAACGATTGAGGATAGAATACGTGTAGGTAGGTAGGTGTTTTTTCAAGGGTCCCAAACTTTGTAATTCCATTTAAACCACCTGATTACTGTAGTGCATTTCGAGCCCAAATTTTTATTCTTATGGAGATGATAGAACTCATTGTAATTAACTTCCAAGAAGAGATAACTTTATTTGCCGTGATAAAGATGAAGCAATAGAAAACCCATGATCTTTCGTGATAAGTTCTATCAACTTTTCCTAGCCCTGAAGATCTCTTTAGTATATAGATAACTGAGTAGATCAAACTTACATATGATCTCTGGTCACATAGACTTATCGTGGAACTTTAAAAAAGCTAAAATTGATAACCTATACACAAATAAATCTCGATTCAGCTAAAGATTTACTAGATGCAAACAACTCCCATAGGAATGTTCGTATAATCAGGTTGTTTAATGGTCTACACCTCAGTTTGTCGCAAAATTTGGCTGAGATAGGAAAGCAATTGATCATAAGACATATACTATACTGAAACGAAAAAAAATATATATATACCAGGTGTGTTTGTTGAAATTTGCCGGTATTTTCGATAAAGAGGAATCTCAAAATTTTTTTATTCAAAGTATTGACCATTGGTTTTTACACATTTCGCCTATCACTCAGGCAAATTATGGATACCATTCAAAAAAAAATTTTTTTCCTATCGAGGCAAACCATTCGACGAGCCATTTCTCGACTTCTTCAAAATTAGCGAAGCACTGCTCTGCAAGGGAGTGTCTCATCGATGCGAAAAGGTGAAAGTCGGACGGGGCGAGGTCTGGAGAGTACTGCGGGTGCGATAATATTTCCCAATTAAGTGTTTCTAATGTGTCTTTTACCAGTTTAGCGGTATGAGACGGCGCGTTGTCAAATTGTAAGATAACTTTGCCATGTCTTCGGGCCCATCCCGACCGTTTTTCGATCAACGCATGATTCAAATTGATCATTTGTTGTCGGTAGCGATCCGTGCTCATCGTTTTATCAGGTTTTAACAACTCGTAGTACACCACACCACACTGGTCCCACCAAACACAGAGCATTGTCTTACGGCCAAAGGGATTTGGCCTTGCAGTCGATGGGCCAGCTTCACCAGGGGAAAGCCATGATTTTTTTCACTTCCGGTTCTCAAAATAAATCCATTTTTCGTCCCTGGTGACAATTCGATGCAGAAAAGATTTCCTTTCGATTCGTTGAAGCAGCATTTCACAAACGGTTTTTCCATTTTCCATTTGCCTATCGTTCAGCTGGTGTGGCACCCATTTTTCATACTTCTGGATCTTGCACATGGCTTTTGAACGTTGGCAAATCGCTCCTTGAGTCACATGTAGAGTTTCTCCCAATTTTTGTTGCGATTTGGTTGGATCAACATGCAATAACGCCTGCCAACCCTAGTCTTCGAACTTTTTCGCTGCACCAGGATGTTCATGGTCTGTCAAATCGAAATCTCCACTCTTAAATTGACGAAACCATGTCTCATATGTTCTAATCACTGGAGCATGTTCACCATAAGTTTCTACCAGCAACCGGTGAGCTTCAGCTGCTTTTTTCTTTTGATGAAATAAGAAAAGCAACGAATGCCGCAAATGCGATTTATTATACTTGGAACGAAACTCGACATATTCACTGAGGTAAACAAATATGACACTATTATTTTGGCGGAATGTGACTTGCGTATTTTTGTAGGTTAATGTCAATAGAAAAAAATTACATACATGCCAAATCATAGAAATTTATACATATTGCTAGCGACATCTACTAGTAAAACCGGCACACTTCAACAAACACACCTGGTATATATTGGGTGTAGTAAAAAGAAATCCATTATTTTCCCAATAGATGTCGTTATTT
Source organism: Ceratitis rosa (assembly GCA_037013455.1). Classification (NCBI taxonomy): domain Eukaryota; kingdom Metazoa; phylum Arthropoda; class Insecta; order Diptera; family Tephritidae; genus Ceratitis; species Ceratitis rosa. The sequence goes on from JAWMAG010000054.1 coordinate 18,580,516, forward strand.
ATCTGTATCTCGCGTTGTATAAGTTCGATTGAGTTCCACTAGATGGTGTTAGAAAGATGACATTTTGTACTAAAAATTGGTTGATTCAATTTTGTTTGAGCGTGCCTCAAAGATGGACACCACCAAAGAGAAAATACGCTATATTTTACAGCTTTTCTTCGATAAGGGCGAAAACGTAAGTCAGGCGGCGGAAATGTGAATAGGGCTTATGGTCCTGATACTGTTACAGTCAATCCTGCACAATTTCCGTTTCGTTCCGGTAATTTTGATGTAAGAGATGTTATACGGTGGAAGGCCAATTCTCGAAAATGTCGATAAATCATGGCCATTATCAAGCTCGATCGTCAAGTAAGCACTTTTTTGATTGCTCAAGAGCTGAAGATTGCATAAAAAAATTAAACCATTTAATTTTATGAAAAAATCATGGATTTCTTTTTACTACTCCTAATATATACCAGGTTTCACGGGTTGCCAAAGGGGCATTGCTTGATCAGTCGACTGCCAAAAAGGTTAAAAGTTTCTTTCAGAAAGATATTTTGAAATCTAAGTCTCTTTGAGTATTGATCTTTTCCATACACATCCGCTATTATAAATTCATAAAATTTATATAGAAAAAAAAATTCAATCTCACACCAAAAGTTCATAAACACAGCTTTATTTCACTGAAAGCTTCTTATACTTTTACTTTCCACAGTCCATTGTAGCACTCCCTGCAATGCTCCAGCGGCAGCATGTTGCAACAAAGAGCTGATTTGAGCGCCCAAATCACAGCCTCACTTTCACTCAGCCACACTCATCACCCAGAAAAAGTGAGTTTTTGCGAGAGAGATAAAGCAAATATTGGATTGGAGCAAACCAAATAGCAATAGCTTATCAAAATGTGACTGCTCAGTGATATGCACAACAACAACAGCAAAAATACTGATAATACCGTTAAACGTTGCTCTGCAGAGCTCAGCAAATCTCAGCACATTTCACCCAAAAATCGCGCAGGCTTAGTACAAACGACAATAGCGCATGTTTCTATGAATTTCCACGGCTCAATCTGCATCAGCACAATCTGCCTGCACACACACACACACAGCCACATACACACACACACATGTATGCAAGCTAGCTTAGAGTGTGACTGAACATCGGCTCATGGGACGTTTCGCTTGTGGCACGTAGTTTGCAGTTTTTTCCATTTTTTCCTAATTTTTTATTTTTTACTTTTTGTCACTTTGGACTTCGTGTGTGGATTTACATTTTGCTGAAGCTCAGCTCAGAGGAGGTAAGCTCAGCTATAAAAGCCCACTACATGCGGGCGGACGCTATCAGTTGAACGCGAACGGGCATTTGGATATAATCGTGGATTATTGAATGGCAGTAACAACAACAACAAGCAATAATTATCTATGTATAGTAGCAGTTGAAGAGGAAGTGCTTGCCTTGTGGTTTAACTAAACGAATAGAGGAGTAGTAGATAATCGCGTTTGTGAATGTTGAATTTGTGCAAATACATACAAACCAAAAATATACAAATATATCTATCTAACTATTTAGATATATATATGTATAAATGCAAAGTGAAGAGGGTGGAAAGAGCTAATTAAGTGTGCATATATGTATGTATAATATATATCCACAAAAATACATTTATACATACTCATATACTCGTATAAGTACAATATAAAGCGACATTCATTGAAGTGCATACGTCCGAACTGATTTATTATACATAAATACATACATACGTTTATTATAATTATGCAATTTTTAAACATACATATATGTCTGTGTATGTGTTTGAATTAATTGTGGACTATTTAATGGCCAAAGGACTTAATTAATTGCAGTCTGAGAAGATTTTGAAAAGAAATTAAAAGAAAGTATACGAAAAGTAATCATTTAAACGTACATAAAAACACGTTATACGTTATACTGCAGGCTTATATAATAATATTCATAAAAAATTATTTTGATGAAAATACTAATGCCTTTGCAATAAATTTAATAGTCGATTTAAAAAACGTTAAAGTTAAAAAAAAAATATTTCATAGTTTGTGAAAAGAAAATTGTGCGTCAATATGTCACTGGAAGTTTCTAAGGACAACGTCCTCATTTCGCCCAGCAGCGTCTTCTATTTCCTCTTGCTACCCACCTTTCTGCTATGGCTAACTTATTGGCGTCTATCGCGACGTCATCTCTACCAGTTGGCCGATCGTTTGCCTGGACCGAAGGGTTGGCCGATTATTGGACATTTGTTGGACTTTTTCGGGCCGGCATCGTGTGAGTAAAACATTTAATATTTATATTAATTAATATTTTTTAAAACAAAGTAAAGTATGAAATCATAGTTTTCGACAAATAAAAAAAAAATAAAAAATAAAAAAAAAATTAAAATTTTAATATTAAAAACTATAAACTAAATATAAATTAAAATATTAATAATTAGTGATTAAAAATAAAAATTAAAACTTAAAACTTCAAAATTAAAAACCAAACTCAAAAAAAAAATTAAAAATTAAAAATTAAAACTTCAAAATTAAAAATTAAAAATTAAAAATTAAAAATTAAAAATTAAAAATTAAAAATTGAAAATTAAAAATTAAAAATTAAAAATTAAAAATTAAAAATTAAAAATTAAAAATTAAAAATTAAAAATTAAAAATTAAAAATTAAAAATTAAAAATTAAAAATTAAAAATTAAAAATTAAAAATTAAAAATTAAAAATTAAAAATTAAAAATTAAAAATTAAAAATTAAAAATTAAAAATTAAAAATTAAAAATTAAAAATTAAAAATTAAAAATTAAAAATTAAAAATTAAAAATTAAAAATTAAAAATTAAAAATTAAAAATTAAAAATTAAAAATTAAAAATTAAAAATTAAAAATTAAAAATTAAAAATTAAAAATTAAAAATTAAAAATTAAAAATTAAAAATTAAAAATTAAAAATTAGATTTTAAAAGTAAAACTAAGAAATTAAAAGCATAAATTTGAAATTAATAAAAAATATTAAAAATTAAAATAAAACTAAAAAAAAATATAATATAACCAATAAAATACTAAAAATTAATAATTATTAATTAAAACTCAAAAATTGAAAATATAAATTTAAAACAAAAATACAAAATTTATTATTAATAATTAAAACTTAAGAATTAAATCTCATAAATTAAAAAAAAAATCAAATACTAAAAATTAAATCCTATAAATTAGTAATTAAAAATTTAAATAAAAAAATAAAAAAATAATCAATAACTAAATCTTAAGAGTTAAATTAATTAATTAATTAATTAAAATTAAATTTTAAAAATAAAAAAAATTATTTAGTAAAATTAATTAATTAATTAAAAATTAAAAGTAAGGAAATATAATACAATATATAAAATATTTAAAATTAAAAATAAAAAGTTTAAAACTTGAATTATAGCTTGAAAATTAAAAATATAAAAAAACTAAAGCAAAGTTGATAATAATTATTAATTAATTAATAATTAAATATAAATATTAAAATTAGAACATACTAATTCAAAACAAAAAAATTAAAACTTAAAACTTAAAACTCAATAATTTAAAATGTAAAATAAAAATAAACATTATATTAAAAATAAAAAATAAAACATAAAAAATATAAAAAAATAAGAATTAATAACTAAAAAACAAATTAAAACTTAAAAGGTATAAAAATTGTAAATAAAAATATATAAAAAAATTAAAAATAATTTAACCGATCAAAAATTAAAACATAAAAATAATAAAAATTGAAAATTTAAAATAAAAAATTAAAAATTAATAATAGAAAATTAAAAATTTAAATTAATTTGCCATAAAATTAAAAATTAATAATTAAAAATAAAATTTAATATATATCATTATTAATATATTTTATTAATTAATTTCTTCCAACCATTTATAAAAAATAAGTAAAAATATAAAAGTTTTTTTTAATACACCGCTGCGTATACGCAATTAAAATGATTTTACAGGTAAAACAAACTACAAGTTTAAGATTAATAAACAAAAAAATAGCGCGAAGTTCCTTCAATAAAATATAAATACATATACTTTCTAAACGCTTTTCCTCGACGTCCGAAATTTTTTTGTGAAGCCTTTGGCTATTTTTTCGTTAAATAAATATTTGCGTTAAAAATATATAGAAAGAAAAAAGAAAAAAATGAAAAGAACGTTTATGTTTTCAAATGATTTTTTGTTGAAAATGACTTCTTTTATTATTTATAATTTTTTGGGTCTATGTTAATATTTTATATATTAATTCTATTTTAATTAACCAGAGAAACACATTGTGGAGAACTCTCACCGTCTATATAAAATTTATATATATTTTCATTTCTTTTTTATTATTAGACTCTTACTAATATTAATGATTTTTTATTATATAATCCCAATTTAATCAATTATTAATTTTTATTGTTTTATCATAGAAAAATAAAAATTTTTTTAGGCTATTCACCATTTAATCAATGTTAATATTTATATAATAATTATTCTCTTCGAATTTTACAGTTTTTTAGATGTTTCTTTCAATAAAAAAATGAGAAGGTCCGAAATGAACCGAAAAAAATACAAAAAAAAATGCTGTATATTAAAAAAACTGTACTCTTTTAATTATTAGTTAATTTTTATGTTTACCCAACATAAACGTTCACAATCAAATCATAATTTACTTGAATATATTTCCATATTTCTTCAAAAAACAAATCTTTTACACAATTATATTTTAGTATAAAAAATATAACTATTTAGTTATTTAAAGTTACTTAAAAATATATATATATGAAAAATCAGCGAAAAGATGTTATAAAATACTTTTTTAAGGATTTTATTCCTTTAAAGTGTATTTAATTTTAAATTTGAAATCATTTCATTTAATTCTTTAAATAATTTTTTAATTTTTAAATCTTTATTAATTTTTTAATTCCATTGCTTTTGCGCTCATTCGTCAATTGATCAAAGTTTATAGTATTTTATTAATTAATAACTAATTTTTATTGTTTGCCTATAATCCAATCTAAATTTATTTGAATATTTTTTTAAATAAATAATTCTTTTTAAAATAATTCTTTTTACAATAAAAAAAATTAAAAGGATCACAATTAACTCTTTTTTAAGGAATCATATTCAATTTTTATGAAAAAATATAAAAAGCAAGATTATTTTTTTTCAGAATTTTTTTCACACAAAATTATAAAATGCAATAGTATGACATATAAACTTATTGCAAGAAAAATATTTGCTTATCCCCACATGTGTGTCCGAAAAATTTCATTATAACTGTATACAAATTTGCGGTATATGAAAATTATTATAGTTATAAATCACTTTAAGTGTGACATTTTTAAATTTAATTCTGCTATAAAAATGTTATCTTTCTTTTTCTCTCTATTTCCTTCCTGCAGCGGTATTTAAGACTGTTATTCGCAAAAGCGCTGAATTTGAAAATATTGCCAAAATGTGGATCGGCCCACAATTGGTGATTTTCATTTACGATCCACGTGATGTTGAAATATTGCTGAGCAGCCAAGTCTATATCGATAAATCATCGGAATATAAGTTCTTCAAACCATGGTTGGGCGAGGGTTTGCTGATTAGTACAGGTAATGTGAAATTTAAAATTATAATTTAATGTTAAAAAACATATACTTAAAGATATTTTATCGAAATGGCAAAAATATAACAAACTAATTAATATTTTAAATTAATTAGTTAATTATAATACATAATTGAATAAAATAAAAACTTTAAATAATAAATATATTAAAAACAAAATAAAACCAAAAACCATATAATAAAGTAAAAAGTGAAATAAAAAATTAATTTAAAAAATTAAATTAAAAAAATTAAAAAAATATTTCGGATAATTCACTGCCTTATCAGCTTCCATAACGGTGTCTATTGGCTTATACCATATGTGACGATGGCAGACATCTTGGTTTATTGCTGCACGGATAGATCGATCATTCAGGCAACCTTGATGCCTATGATTGAGTAGTGCATTGCGTGAAAAACGGACAATACCCCACATAGCTGTAATAATAATAAAAAAAAACTAGCTGTAAATGTTGATATGGGTGGTCCAACGCCAGCCGACGCATTAACCATATCTTGATCCTTCCGACTACTAGCTGTTTTGGCGGAAGCAAAACGATTTGGAGGGTCACCGGTTCGGGTCTTTTGAAGTAATCAAAGAAAGGCTCACTGATTGGATCGAAAACAGGGGGATTTCATTTTCAAAAATTGTCATAGAGGCGGAAAAAAGTAGTTGCTTCCGATGGACAATACTTTGAATGAAGAATTTTTTACTCCATTAGATTTTTAATACGCAATAAAATAAAAAAACTTTAAATATCAGTGGAAAATAATGTTTAATTTATAAAAATAAGTATTATATTTTAACTATTATTGTTTTAATACTTTTTCAAAAAATCTCAACGAAATATTTTAAGCGAATAATTTCAAAATTCCTTAAAAATTAAAAAAAAAATCATAAAAAAGTTAAGAAAGTTCAACAAAAAATATATATTTTAAATAAAAAATAATAGTATTTCGATTAAAAATTATATTTTTAATTAAATAATATTTTGTTTAAAAAAGCGATTTTGAAATAAAGAAAACATAAGGAAATCTTTCTCAATTTCCAATAAACAACAAAGTATTCAAGTTTTTTTATTTATAGAAAAATTACTAAAAAAAATATTAAATAAATATTGTCCTTAAAAAAGCTGAAAAATGATTTTTTAATATTGAAAATATACTTTTTTTGCTACTTGCTTATGAGTAAAAAAACAATAAAAAAACAGTAAAAATTGTTTAAAAAAATTATTACATAAATATTTTCCTTGAAAATGGCAAAAATTAAATTTTTAATAATAAAAGAATATTTTTTTGCTATTTGTTTATGCGTAAAAAAATAGTAAAAAACAAGCAAGAATTATTAAAAAAATGATTAAATAAATATTGTTCTTAAAAATGGCAAATATTAAATTTTTAATACTTAAAAAAAATATATGAAAAATCAGCGAAAAGATGTTAAAAAATACTGAGTAAAAAGTTACAATTTTTAAGGATTATTATTCCTTTAAAGTTTATTTAATTTTAAATTTAAAATCATTTCATTTAATTCTTTAATTTTTTTAGTAGTTTTATTAATTAATTTTTATTTTTTTAATCATTTTTATTATAGTTTTTACGATCGTTCGTTATTTAAACAAATTTTATTGGTATTATATATGTATATACATAAAAATATCTCAAGTATTTTAATAGATTTTATATAAAATATTAAATTTTTTTTTACTACTTATTTATGCGTATATAACTCCTTCCTTCCATCGAACTACGCTACCTATACGAGCATATACGTGTATGTATGTATGCACATACACGTATATAATGATGTACGTGCAGGTGGTTCACCTCAACATGAATTCCTTAAAACTGAATTTTCTCCAAATAGATTTACGCGTTTTCGGCACCGCATAAATCACTTAAATTTAATTATTTTCTATGCCAAAATATTTGCAGCGAATTTTTGCAAAAATTTCAATACAACTTTGTTTTTTTTTTTTTTATTTTTGTAATTTTTATTTTATTTTTCGACTCTCTGTAAAATTTTTATATTCTGTTTGTGCGCTCGTTATGGTTTTGCTGCTAAATAAACAAATTAAAAGTCAAATAATTAATACTTAGTAAATATGTGTACATAGTATATTTGTACGTACGTACGTATGTATGCATGACGTTGCGTCGGCGGCGTCGACGGCCATTTGACAGCATAATAACCTAATAAATAAACTGAAGCGGCAACAAATTAAAAGCGCAGCGTTTCGCGCTACACATGAGGAAATGGGGAAAGTAACATACAGTAATACATACACATACATTTGTGTGCATATACTTGCATAAATACATGTGTACATATGCATGATGTATTGGTGTCTATTCATAAAAATGCCATCACATGCATGGGCATATAATAATAATAAATTTGTATTAGTGTGATTTGTAAACGTGCTTATAATTTGTACGTAAATAGTAGATATGTATACTCGTATATGGTATGTCAGAATGTGTGTGAATACGCGCAAATTTTTATAAAGCAAAAAATATTCAAGTGTAAATGTATGTGCAAGCACTGCAACAAATCGTAATCACTAAATACTAAAATATGCGTGGGTTGCCCGCGTTTTTGTATGATTTCTACACAAACACATACACATACACATATAGATATACAAGAATATAGATTAACGTATTTTATATGTAGGTATGTAAGATTGGGCAGAAACTATTTATTCTAATAAACGTAAGCGCACACACACAACCACATATATTTTTCATGAATAAACAAAATGTATAGCAGAGATAAGCTAAGCGACACACATCCGTACGTATTATACATATAGGTATAAATTCATACAGACATACATATGTATACACATAAGCCTGAGCTTTGTAAGATTATTCAAAAACGTCACTTAATATTCGAAAAAAAAATCATTTTTGACTTATTGAACAAATTTTAAAAATTGCTGTCGTTGAGATGAACAAGAGTTTTGTAGGTTATGTAGAAAAAAAACTATTTATATACATAGGTAGCATTTTTATGTGCTCAGAGGCTTACTTTCTTTTAATATAATAATATAATATTAATAAGACACTCAAATTTTCTAAAAAAAAAAATAGAAAAAGATAATTAACTTTACTTTTCCAATAGCAAAATTTAAATTAGATTTTTTCCGCCTCATGACTTCCAAAACCTCTTGCCATCGATACTAAATAGTAATGAATTCTCCGCTTTATTCTATTTTCCTCTTCCATTTTTTATATTAATTCCCTTTTTAATAAATGAAATTATGTTTTATTAAAATACTACAGGGTCCGGCACTCGATGTGTAACCAATAAAAAAAAGGCGACAAATTCAGTTTGGAAAATTACTTTTAATCAATTCAAAGTACAAATTGCGCGAAAATAACATAAAATTCGGAAACAATTTACTATACCACCTTTTGCCTTGAGGCGGTCCAAAAAGGATTCGCCCGAATGAGACTTGCAGGTATTTTGGTCCACTCAAGACTGGTGTATCTTTTAGTTCGAACCTTGCTCTCCAAAATGGGTAATCCATCAGAATAACGTCTGGTGAATTCGAAAGCCATTGTTTTTCAACCATTCTTGGTTCACTCGAGCTTTATTAGACGGTGCCTAATCCTGTTGATACGTACATGTTCCTCCACCGAAATGTATGCCTGCCCACGGCTTCAAAGTAATCTCCAGAATATTTTTCGGATGCGGTTACAGTGGCCCAAATCATTATCTATGGCGGATGTTGCCCCCTGGTGGCCAATCGATGACTCAAAAATCCTATTGCTCAACGGTAAATATTTTCTCGTCATAAAACACAATGTTGAGAACTTGACCACTTTCGGCTAAGCGAAGTAGCTCCTTCGCGCTCTCTCAAATCTGGCTTGTCAACAACAATAGCGCACCATTCTTCTCTCCGCTATTTGGTGTGAGTTTAAAATACTAAGTGAGACCAGGTCGCTCTCTATATAATCCTTAAAATTGAATGGAGGTCTTCCTCCTCCTCTGCTTCCCACGGCGGGTACTGCAAAGCTGGATCGATTTCATTCCTTCGGACGACATAACTCGTAGCCTTTGCGCATTGGCAGCTCCTTACTGTATTAGCTTTAAAATCAAAGATGTGATGTATTCGATTCTTTTGTGGCGGGTCTTTTGCAAGATTTGGCGTATAAGGTTCAATCAGCTTAATCGTCAAGCTTGATTTCGTCCGACCATATTTTGGAAAGAGACTGGTGAATGCAACTTGTCAGCTCTTCACCTCCATCTGCCATTAAGCGAACCTCGTCATGGGCGGGTAATGAATGGAACGTCTGTTTCATCATCATCAATAGGGATTTCGGGTTCACCATCTCCGGATGTTTCCTATTCATTCCAATCAGCAAGCTGGAGAAGTGTTCCCTCCATAAATTCAATATGCTCTGGGTGTCAGTAGCTAGATCACCTCTTTGTGTCCCACAGGAGTCTGCTCCGGTCGTGAAACCTTCCGTAGGTCACCGCATCTTTAAATTGAATTTTCGAGCCTTAACGTTTTTGGTCAGCTTCTCAAGCTCTTCATACTCACGCATTTCGGCCTCTTTCTTCTTTCGTCCGCAAAGCCGTCTTGCTTCCCACTTCAACTCTAGGTATCTATTCCACCCCACATGTGTTGTAGTTGATCGCAAGGTTGCGAGGTAGTCAGTCTGTTTTCTCTTCACCGCAGCACCGCAGTCTTCATCGTACCAGCTGTTCTTTTGATCTCTCCGCAAACCATAATTTCGTTGATGTTATTCCACAGATGCTGATAAGTGGTCAGAAAGCAGGTGTGCAACTCGAGTAGAAACCCGTTCGGCTGTTTGTTGTGTTTGCAGCTTTTCGACGTCAAATCTTTTTATGCTTTTTGGCGGGCTTTCTTTGATACACAGAAGCGGATGCGTACCTTCGCTGCGACAGAATAGTGATCGGAGTCGATATTAGATCCTCTGAATGTACACACATCTAGAACACTGGAGACATATCTTCCGTCATTCACAACATGATCGATTTGGTTGGGCGATTTTCAAGCCAAAAATTAAAATTAGTATTTCATATTTTTTTTATGTACTTAAAAATAATCTTTCTGTAAATTTTTGAAAACTTCATATTTTTAGCAAAAATTTGAATTTTTTGTCCTTTTCTCGACCTTTAATAGATAAATAGATAAATTGTAAAGAATCTGAAGTTTATTGCGCCCTTTCTTATTACGTCAACTCATTTGAGAGAACACATTTTGGCTGACCTTTGCATCAACCATCGGATTGTGTTTCGTAGGTTCTGGCGAGTTAAATGATCAACACCTCTTCTGTCATCTTTTTCAATGCAAAATGTCATATTTCTCATGCCATCTAGCGTAGTCCAATTGCACCTATAGAGCGCAAGATGCCAACCTCTAAAGACATATATTGCAAAAATAATGGTTTACTTTATAACTAGATAAATATAATAAATTGATAAAAAACAGTGCAGTATTTGCAAAAAAATAACAACCGAAAAATATTTCAACACTAATAATTATAAAAAAAATTAAAAAATATTAAATGTGATTTAAAACAAAAAACTTGTAATAAAAGGTTTTAAATTAATTTTTAATTCTAAAATTTTAAAAGAAATAATAATTTATTATAAATAAATATTTAGTTTAAAAATTAGATAAAGTACTAACTCAATAACTTTTAACAAAAAATTAAAAATAAATATATTAAAGAAATATTATTTGTAATTAAAAAAATATTTATAAGTGATATGTTATTATAAAAATTAAGCAATTAAAAAAAAATAATAATTTGCTATGAATATATATTTTATTTAAAAATTAAATGAAAAATTAATACTAAGAAAATTAAAAATGGTTAGTTTAAAAATTAAATTAAATTTACCTATTTGCAAATTAGAAAAATTTCAACATTTATTCATAATAACCAAAAAAAATTATAAAAAAATTTAAATGTAATTAAAAAGCATTAAATAAACATTTTGAGTTCTAATAAAAAAAGAAGTAGAAACAAAATTAAAAATTATACAAATATATGTAAAATAAAAACAGAATATACACTTAAAAAAATTGCTATTTTGGAAATTAAATTTTTTTTTTCAAAATTCAACAAAATATATAGTAATTACTGAAAATATTATATTATGAAAAGTTCAAAAAAAATTTGCTGAGATTTTAAAATATGCAAAATTACTTTGAACATTTTCAAAAATAAAGAAGAATTTTTAATTACATATAAAAATATAATTACTTGTAGCTATGAGGGTTAAGAATAAGTTATAAATAAATTCAATCAGTAATAATATTAACTTGTATCTAAATCTCTCTCCCTCTCTATAATTTCACTCACACCCAACAGGTGCCAAATGGCGTGCTCATCGCAAACTAATCGCTCCAACATTCCATTTGAATGTTCTGAAGAGTTTCATCGATCTATTTAACGAGAACTCACAACATGTTGTGCGTAAATTGCGTGCGGAGGGTGAAAAAACATTTGATTGTCATGATTATATGAGCGAGGCGACGGTGGAGATCCTACTGGGTAAGTATATATATATACAAATATTTCTTCTAGATATATACAATAGAAAACGAAGAAAAAACAGCAAAGAAAATAAAAATGAAAATAAATTGAATTGCGCTCAATGATGTCTTCAGAACTACACTTAATTTTAAGAAAATTAATTGCAGCGTCTATAGCTTTAAGTTTTTCAAAATCAGCCTTGATTGAACAGCCTTGATTGCAACAAGCATTTGACAAATGCAAACAAATTTCTATGCACAACGCAAAATTTCTCACATTAAATATGCACGCTGTTATACAAATGGAAATTAAATGAATTCACCATCCACAAGTCACTATTTTATATGACAGTTGACAGAATTTGTTACTCATTGTATGTACGAGTATTTATATTGTGTCACGGATTAGCATTTGTATTGGAACTGGTTGTTGTATGATTTTGTATTAATTTTTTTTTTTTTTTTTTATAATTTCTAATAATCTTGAAAATGCATCTAACATTATGAATTATGGTGGGAAAAAGCATTGAAATTATTTAAATTAAGAAAAATGGTGAAGACCTGACGGAGACGGTTCGTGAAGCTAAAAAAAATTTTTGGTCGTCGTCCAGCACTTTGTTGGACTGCAATACAGAATTTGGTAGAGAAAACACGTGCAAGTCACTCAAGAACAACTTAGAATATTGCTGATGTAGCTCAAAGTGTTGAAGAAAACCCAAAACCCGTGAAAGAACGACGAGGAATGGACAAACCTCGTCGTTCTTTCACATACCACAAACGTCTTTACAATGTATTTTGCATAAAGACTTCGGTCTTAAGGCTTATAAAGTTCATTTAACACAAGAACTCAAGCCGGCCGATCATCAACAGCGTCGTGTCTTTGCTGATTGGATCCTTGAATTGCATGAAAATAATCCGGAAAAAATCATCTTGACTGATGAGGGCCATATCCATCTCGATGGCTACGTCAATAAGCAAAACTGTCGCATCTGGGGTTCGGAAAACCCAAAGTTTGTTTTTGAAAAACCTCTCCATCCTCAACGTGTAACCCTTTGGTACGGTTTATGGTACGGCAGGGAACCTTACTTTTTTGAAAATAAGGCTGAAGTAAAAGTTACGGTGAATGGACTGCGCTGTCGAATGATGATTAATGACTTTTTATGACCGGAATTGTCTAATATTGATCTGGACAACATTTACTTACAACAAGACAGCGGTACGTGCCGCACAAGCAACGAAACCATCGATCCTTTAAGGGAAAAGCTTCCAGCCCGTTTTTCCTCTCCAAAAGGCCGCCGAGATCTTGTGATTTAACAACTTGCGACTTCTTCCTTTAGATAAGGTCTACGGTTCCACGCTTTCTTCGATTCAAGACCTCAAATATGGAAATCGTGAAGCTATTGAGGGCATACAACAGCCACTTTGCGATTTGGTAATGGAAAGTTTCATAAAGAGGTTACGCTGCTGTAAGCATAGCCGTTGCGGCCATTTGGCTGCTATTGTTTTCCTTTATTAATGGCATATCTTACTCTTAACATTGAAATAAACATCCGATCACTTATCTCAAACAATGTCCTTCTTATTTGAATATCAAAATAACAACTCTTCTTGGAAAACTCTGTTGCTAGGAATTTTCAAAATTAATTCGAAAAAGTTCTAAGTTGCTACAATATGCCAGCCGCAGTGTTTCTAGTGTTTTAATTAATTTTTAATAATTTTTTTGTTTACTTTTTCTTAAATAATTATTTTTTTTTTTCATTTTTTTAAATATTTATTTTTTTTTATTTTAATTTTTTTAATGTTTTTTTTTGTTTTTTATTTTTTTTTTACTTTTGCTAAAATAATTTTTTTTTATTTTTTTATTTTTATTTTTTTACTTGTGCTTAAATAATTTTTTTTTTATTTTTTTTATTTTAATTTTTTTTTTAATTTTTTATTTTTGTTTTTTTTATTTTCTTTGAGTATAACTTGGAATATTCTAGTTCGCGTTAAGACAAAAAATTATCTGTTGACCAGTGTAATAATAAAGCATTTCATCTAATCAATTTGTCGAAGAAAAATTTCCATCAAAATACCTGACTTAACAAAAGCCGCTGTCACAGACAGACAGCGGCGACTCACTCAACTGATCACATGACATACATATGCCATAATAAATACATTTAAAAGGCTTTCTTCTACAATGAGCTATTTTTAACACAATCCGACACTTATGAATGAGTCCATGTGCTCGTTCGTTTAATAATGCATTAAAAATATTTAACGGTAAATAAACAACATGAGTATATTAATAGCAGTTTCTAACTAAATTTTCTTGTAATTTGTCTGTTACTGTAGGGGAAAGGATATTCACAGAGTGTACAAAATATATGTATATTTTCTATAATTTCACAACCCCAATCATGTTATTGACTTGTCTGTGACTAGTTTTCTTTTCTTACATAACCTCAATATATCACAATGAAAACTAATGTAGCCATTGGCTTTACAAATACGCCTACAAAGGCTCTCATTGAATTATCGGCTAGCGTCCATTATGGCCTTATTTAGAAAATACATAAAAAATATTACAAAACTCCAAATGCAAAAACGAAAAAAAAAAATTATTGTAATTAAATAAATATGTTAATGACATTGCAGTAACTCAATTGCTAACTGAAATTGACGACTACACAGCAGGTTAACAGTAATGTATGTACATATAAATTCAGTGAGACATTTACCATAGCACACGCCAAAAAAAAACCCGTCAATGTGCCAAATGCAATGAGTCTGTTGCCTACCACATACACACAAGCATGCATGCATACATACACAGCGCGGCTCTCATTGAGTAATAGATTCGACGGATATTGGGTGTTGTCACCGTGACTTTATACAGTTGCATTACAATATTGACTTAATTTCATTCAATTCCACCACAAGTGTAGGTGAGAGAGACTGGAAAAGTGTGAACACTTGACAACCAAGTATTATTGATATCACTTTTGCTAAGACCTCGATTGCGGTAGCTCACCAAGTTTTTAAAGAGATGAGCGCCAACATGCTTGGTTTGATGCCTTAGATCCAAAAAGCTGAGCAGTCGAGATCTTAAATGCGACTCCTTGACCTTGACCTAACTGCCGGTACACTCGTTTAAGCTGGTCTAACCCATCAAAAGAGATAGGTGTCAGGGTGCGGGTGCAAATAGACTCCCACGATATACCATAGACCAAAAATTTCTTGTTTTCGCACACGACTTCAGTACAATAGAAGTAATTCAAGCAGCTCAGAGCTATCAGAATAAATACTGGCGTCGTTAATAGAAATGACCGCTTCTTTAATACCACTTCTATAACGTTATACTGTAAGCCGAGACAAGGTGCCGATTACGAGTTCTTGACAGAAGATTATCCACAGACCCTTTTGCATTGAAGAGGACCTCTAGGGCCCAGTCATGTGCAGTCTTTGCACCCATTTTTGTTAATCCTCGTCTTAAGCTCGTCCCTAAGGCTTTGACACAGTTTTCGCAACGTCAGATTCGCCAGCGTTGTTAATAAACGCTTGTGCTAAATACGACTCCAAGCGCAGGCGTTTAGTTGGTTCTTGACGACTCTTTGATATAATGAGCGTAGACCGCTGCATGAGCTCCAACTACTTAGTTAGTGTTGTTTTCTCCAGCACCTTTCCCAAAACTAAAATCCTAAGATGTATGATAGGCCTAACCATGTCTGCATACAGCCATTCCTGTTGACCGTTACGTCCGATCGCATTCTGTTGGCATTTTTACTATACATATCAAATAACCAACGTCTTTCTAGCTCTCTCCTCAATATTAACCTCTACGTATACGACTGCTTACAGTTCTTATCTTCTTCGAAGATAACCCTTAAGCGTTCTTTTTTTATGTCGAAGCAGAGATTATACGTTGGAGGTCAAGAAAATTCGCAAAAACTACAAGGTTATAAGGGTTCTTTGCAAATTTTAAAACGATCGGTTAAAAGACGAGAAAACGCAAGATAGCTGAGAACAGGTCAGACGAAATTCCACCACCAACGCAAAAAGAAATTCGCAATGTGATTCTCTTCGAGATTCGGTGTAATTTACAGCCAATACAAATTTAATATGGAACGACTGTCGATCGCACCGTCTTTAAAGACTATTTCTAAGTAGTTTCGAAGATTCCAGACCGGACAGTACGAGCCACGAAAAGATCTACCAAAATCCTCCACTGATGACATCACTGTAACTTTGGTGAAGTCCAAAATTAATGAAGACCCACAATTGACACAAGAAATGATTGCTAATGAATCGAGCTTGAAAGCCATGGCTGTATCGCGAATATTAAGTAATCATCTGGGATACACGAAGAAATTTAGATGGGTACCACGAATTTTAAATGAGGCCCAAAAAGAGACTCGAGTGCATTTTGCTCAATTTTACCTGAACAAACTCGAAAATGGCCAGTCTAGCAACTTTAGTAAAGTCTTTACTGGTATGGAGCCCAACAGAAGCAAACCCACTCGTAAAATCTAAGCAACAAAAATCAGCAGCAAAAGTAACGATGTCAGTTTACTTCACCCGATCTAAAATCGTCCCTATCGATGCGTGTGGTCTAGCGTTGTCCTGATGAAACACAATTCACTTATTGTTGGTCAAAGTTTAGAGCTTCTGGGCGATTGCGATCCTTCAGACGGTCTAATTGCTGACAGTACAGGCCGAATTAAGAGTTTAGTCGCAGGACAGCGGCTCATAGTGGATGATTTCTTGCCAATTCAACCAAATGCAAAATAAAATCTTTTTGACTGTAAATACTGGCTTGGAGATAGTTTATGCCGTCTCACTGCCCTGCGACCACAATCGTTTTCGTTTGACATTGCTGTAAGTGATCCACCATTCGCTTCAGAAATGGGTCGATTATATTAAAATTGAGCAGCGGTTGCCAAATGGAAATTCGGTCCACGAGGTTTTTTCTCGTCAACTCATATGGCACCCCAGTTTTTTTGAAGTGGTTCCAAACTGTTTTTTGCGCAAAATTTACCTCCTGGGCAATCGAAACAGAGCTTGTAGGACGGCCAAACTGGACGATTTCCATTAGTTTATCTACAATACATTGCCGACAATTGGTCTTTCATATCGTGGAATATCTGCAAAAGAATAGAATTTCGATCTTAGCAGCAGATCTACTGTTGCCTCCCATAATTTTTTGCAACACTGTACTCGTGTAAGAACAATTTCCCTGCGATACTCTTCATTTTAAGCCAATTTCATTGCATAGAAATTGCAACAACAGAGACAAAGAAAAAAAAATAAAATTAAAATTCACTCATGTGCGTGTGCATAATTTATGCGGCTGTGTGAGTGAGTGAGTGAGTGAGTGCATTACATAACAATGTTAGCTTGCCACTTGCACCGGCTTTGGTGGAAATTAAAAAAAAGAAAAGTAAACTCTTTTCTTTTCTTTTCCTTCTTGCAACCAACAACCACAAGCCCGCATGCATGTAACGGACGAACGGACGCACATAAGACACGCTTTCATGCCAATTGCAATTGCCAACTGCATGCCAACCAGTTTTAGAGTTTTAGTTGCTTTCCTCTAACCGACTTTTCTTTGGCGCTATTTTTTTTCTACTCAATTCGCATTCAACACTTGGCGACTTCGCTGCCGGCAATCAGCTTTAGACAATACAAAAACAAAGTCTGCAATAAATAGGCATGTAGTAAGTGCGTACTTGCTTATATATGTACGTACGCATGTAACTTTAGATTTGCATTAACTTATAAATATTGTCAATCAAATTTGTTGTCAGAATTTGTCTTTCATATACATATATACATATATATGGTATATTTTCGTTCAATGACCTCAAATGCAGAACTCAACTGCTGCGTGCGCTGAGCTATGATTGACTGACTGTATAACTACCTGAGTGTTGTTGTTGTTGTTGTTGTTGTTGTTGTTGCTACGTGCACAGGATAAATTTTGCAGGAAAGAGTATTTCCTTATTAATACATGCAAACATATGCGTATCGAAAATCTACATACATACTTGAATGTACACTTATCGCATTTTAATTAGTTGAGCCCTTAGCCCATACCCACGTTCCCAGCCATGTGTGTTGAATTAGAATTATTTAGTTGGAACGTGAGGTTAGTTTAGGACATTCAACTTACTTGCTGCGATCCCATCAAAGGTGATTTCGAAATTGTGAAAATTTGTTATAAATAGACATTCATTCATTGAAAAGTAAAAAGAAAAATATTCCCAGCAGAGTTCTCCCTTGAAGTGTCGCCTTTTTCTGATGAATTCTATTTTTGTATACAAAAATTTATTTTTGTTAAGATGTTATCAACTTCTTTATTAATCTTCTTACTTCAGGTACATATATATGTATTCCTGTGGCTTTTAAAACTATACACTATACACTCAGAATAGTAGTAATAGGTACTACCCCTACTGATGCAGGATGTTTTTAGACTCGTAGTTTTCAAAGAGGCAATACTTTTATCGGAGTTAGTCTTTCTGACGATTGTTACTTGTTTTATACTCAATTCGCTTTCAGTTTCATGGTGAACAGACTTACCCTGAAACAACGTTTGGCAAATCGGTCAAATTTATTACCAAATGAACGCCCAGCAGTGTCGGTAATTCCAGCAACCATGAATCGGTTTGGCACCACTATTCTTCTTTTTTATTGAATCGAATCAATGTAAGAGCGCCATTTTTCTCTTCTTTTCCCTTTCTGTCGCCAGTTGGAAATACCAAGTAAAGCCTGGTCACTCTCCACATGATCCTTCCAACGAAATGGAGGTCTTCCTCTTCCTCTGCTTCCACCGGTGGCTACTGCATCGAATAATTTCAAGGCTGGAGTGCTTTCATCCATTCGGACGACATGACCTAGCCAGCGTAGCCGCTGTCTCTTCGTTCGCTGAACTATGTCAATATCATTGTACATAGTTCAGCGAACGATCGTACAACTCATCGTTCTATCATCTGCGGTTTTCGCCGTTGCTAATGCGCAAAGGACCATGAATCGTTCGCAAAACTTTTCTCTCGAAGACTCCTAGAGAGAGCCGACTCATCAGATGTTGACATCGTCCACGCTTCTGCGCCTTATAGTCGGACCGGTATGATGAGCGACTTGTAGAGTTGGGTTTTCGTTCACCGAGAAGGGACTTTACTATTCAATTGCCTACTCAGTCCAAAGTACCACCTGTTGGCAAGAGTGATTCTGCGTTGGATTTCAAGTCTGACGTTATTATTGGTGTTAATGCTGGTCCCTAGATAGACGAAATTATCTACGACTTTAAAGTTATGACTGTCAACAGTGACGTGGTAGCCAAGTCGTGAATGCGATGACTGTTTGTTTGATGGCAGGAGATATTTCGTTTTGCCCTCATTCACTACCAGACCCATTCGTTTCGCTTCTTTATCAAGTCTGGAGAAAGCAGAAAGCGCGGTTGTTGAGGCCAATAATGTCGATACCAACGGCGTACGCCAGTAGCTGTACAACGATAAAAAGTCACCCTGTCTGAAACCTCGTTTGGTATCGAACGGTTCGGAGAGGTCCTTCCCGATCCTGACGGAGCTTTTAGTGTTGCTTAACGTCAGTTTACATAGCCGTATAAGTTTTGCGGGAATACCAAATTCAGACGTAGCGGCGTAGAGGCAGCTCCTGTTCGTGCTGTCGAAGGCTACTTTAAAATCGACGAAAAGGTGGTGTGTGTCGATCCTATTTTCAAGGGTCTTTTCCAAGATTTGGCGCATGGTGAATATCTGGTCAATGGTTGACTTACCAGTTCTGAAGCCACACTCTAAAACACTTGATACATGTCTTCCGTCTATCATAATATGTTCGATCTGGTTGAAAGTTTTTCGATCTGGAGACAGCCAAGTAGCTTGGTGAATTTTCTTTTGCTGGAATCTAGTGCTACAGACAACCATATTTCGGGCTCCGGCGAAGTCGATCAGCCTCAGCCCATTTGATGAAGTTTCGTCGTAGAGGCTTAATTTTCCGATAGTCGTACCAAAGATACCTTCTTTGCCCAGCCTAGCGTTGAAGTCGCCAAGCACAACTTTTTCGTCATGGCGGGTACAGCGCTCATAAGTGTGTTTAAGGCGCTCATAAAAGGCATCTTTGGTCAATTCATCTTTCTCTTCTGCCGGGACCAATACTCGGCGACGGAGCCTCTCTCCCACCACGAATCTGACACCAAATTTTTCATTGGATTATGTTTTTCACTTTAGCTCGCCTTTAAACGGATGTTTGTTGGCTACCCAGGGGATACGTGGTCTAAGACCGGAAGTCGACTACTATTCACCTAGTGAATAATGCATCCTCAGCGACGCCGTACTATATGCACCGCTTCTATGGAGCAGAGTCTCGGAAAAGACCTGAATGATGTGCAGAGGGAATCAGTGGTTCAAATTTCTTCACAAATTAAACCGATCATAATATGAACTGTAGCGTGGCTGCCAAGATCGTGCGATTTAGCATCGCTAGACTTTTTCTTGTGTGGTTATGTGAAGTAGCTTGGCTACACAGTTAAGACGGCAACGATTGCCACCTTGGAAGAAAATATTCGTCCACAATTTTGCAAACAGTGGTCGAGATACCCAATTCTCGGCTTTAATTTATTGGTACCAGTACCAGCAGCAGTCACGTTCGTTGTCTCAAGCTCCGCTATAGAATTGGTTTTGTGACGTATTCCTAAACGATTTCTTGTTTGCTTGCATCGTTCCCAGAACTATCTGGTCAAGATGGCTTTTGGTTATAATAACTAGGCTCTTGATGTTGATCGATTGTCGCGCTTTGCTACCCTCCTTATTCAGATCCATAACCCTTTTGTCCTTATTAAAAGAATTATAGTAGAGCATAGACCTTGGGATTTCAATTGCTCTTCAAAAATTTTCTTTATTACTAAGGGAAGCTTAAGTAGGCTAAATACAATTTTCAGATTCCTGTATAGGTGTGTTTGCTGCTTCTGTTATCTAAAAGAAATTATTTTTTGAATTTTATACTAAGCCACCTCTGAACGGCCCTTGAATCTTTATGGAAGGTTTTTATTTTATCATTCTATAATTAATTTTCTATCATTTTTGATGTTGGTCCAGAAATAGAACCCTGGCATTCCGCATTGCTGCTACCCACGTCTTGGCGTACCTTCGGGTTTCCACAGCTGCTTTTTAGAATTTTCAGTTTATTGGAACAACGTAATCTCAATCTATTTCCCATTCTAACCAATATATACGGGACTTTCGGGTTAAGGCGCCAAGATAGGTATGTGTATATATAATATTAGGTCAAAAGTTCGTTCGGTTTTTATCTAAGTGATGACGTTATTGTCCATAGTACTTGTGTTGCGTGTCGCATCATGCCACTTTATACGGCTAAAAGTTTGTCTTTGACAGTTTTTCGATTGATTGACTCAGTACGTCGTAAGCGCTCATCAAAAATGGACACCAGCAAAAAGAAAATTCGCTATATTTTACAATTTTTCTTCGATCAAGGCGAAAAAGCCGATACTGTATACGAACGTGTAGCACAAAAGTGATTTGCTAGGATCCGTTCCGGTAATTTCGATGTCAATCATGCACCACGCGCCGGGAGGCCTGTCGTCGAAAATTGCGATAAAATCATGGAAATAGTGGAAACAGACCGTCAGGGGAGCACTTATTTAATTGCTGAGGAACTAAAGATTAGCCAGAAAACCGTTTGGAACCATTTGCATAACCTTGGATTCAAAAAGAAGCTCGTTGTTTGGATGCCACACGAACTAACGCAAAAAAACATGATGGACCGAATTTCCACCTGCTGCTAAATCGCAAAAAAATCGACCCATTTTCGAAGCGTTCGGTGACTGGCGATGAAAAGTGGATAACTTACGAGAACGTCAAACGAAATCGGTCGTGGTCGAAACGCGGTGAGCCGGCGGAAACGGTGGCCAAGCCAGGATTGTCGGCCAGGAAGGTTTTGCTGTGTGTTTGGTGGGATTGGCAAGGAATCATCTACTACGAGCTGCTCCTCTATAGCCAAACGCTCAATTCGGCCCTCTACTGCCAACAACTGGACCGCTTGAAGGCAGCACTCATCCAGAACAGGCCATCTTTGATCAACAGAGGCCGAATTGTGTTCCATCAGTACAACGCCAGGCCACACACGTTTTGGTGACTCGCCAGTAGCTCCAGGAGCTCAGATGGGAGGTCCTAATGCACCCACCTTATAGTCCGGACCTGGCACCAAGTGATTACCATCTTTTCCTGACCATGGCGAACGCGCTTAATGGTGAGAAGTTGGCCTCAAGAGAGGCCTGTGAATATTGGCTCTCCGAGTTTTTTGCCAATAGGGACGCAGCCTACTACGAGAGGGGTATAATGAAGTTAGCATCTCGTTGGTGCATATTTGACTTAAATCAGACAAATGTACACAAAGTTAATATGTTTTAAAAAATCTATAAACAAAAACAAACGAACTTTTTACTTGAGCTAATATTTCGGGCAAGTGACCGTCGCGATTGGCTCGAATAAATTCCAGCCGAGAAAGGTCGCATGTCAGTAATAAGGCGCCCCAAACCATGGTTCTTCCGCCATGATTTCTTACGCCTAAATAAAAAAAACACCCTTTACAAACTAAATGTATATTTGATTGACATTCATGGGAAAGGAGATCCATTAGCTCTCATGCATACCAAAAATTCAATGATTAATTTCACGGATGGAGATAGAAATCTTTCTTCTAATATTTATTTAGTAGACTTAGCTTAGTCTATGTCCATAGACTTGCGAAGCGCATAATTTTTTGTGACCTCGCGTGTAGTAATTACTCATTAAAAGATACTCGCGGTAGACAATAAATCTACATACGAGTACATACATATGTACATATATTTGTATGTATGTAAACAAACTAATAAATCAACTCAAGAGCCCTCAAATCAGAGCAGAGACAGTTTGTATACATTTTAAAAATTTTTTTTTAATTTTTCCATTTTCTTATTACAACAAATATTTCATACTAAAAGTAGACAAAAGGAAATTAACAAAAGGAAATTAAGTTGGAAAATTTTCCATCAGCATGCAATATCTAATCTAATAACATACAAAAACCGGTAATCAAGCCACCGATTATTTAATTCGCGAAAATATAGAGAAGAAAGCCATGGTAAAGGAGAAAGCAAATAGCCACAAAGACTGAAAACTCCCTAACTTACATCATCACCATGGTGAACGATCGATGAGCAACGAGCGAGCAGCGTTGAGCGGCGAGTAACCAACGAACCATTATAAAAACTAATAACAGGTGTTTCTCTCCCTCACTCCCTCCCTACATCTCTCTCTCTCTCTCGCTGCTGAGGTAAATAACATAATGGGACGATGATGAGGCGATGATGGAGTAATAATGTATGTGGTTCACCTACTCGCCATGGACGTGATGCATTCATAAAAACTGGTCAACTTTTGTCTGAAACACAATAGAAATGGAAATTCGCTCAAGTGCTGATTGAGGAAAAACGATACAGCTGGTAGAAAGCACATTCGCTGGTGATTGAGTATATGTAGACGTGTGTGTGTGTGTGTGTTAGTGAAACTATGTAAAAATACCTATGTGTGTAAATAAATCGAATTTTATAATCAACGGGCGAGGAAGCGTGTGAATTTGATACCATTTCCGATTGGCTGGGTCGGCAGAGCGAAGAAACCTTTTGAAAGTAAGGAAGTCTCTAGTGCACGCTATTACGTCAAATCTGTAGATAATTTCCAATTAATCTCTCTTCTCGTGCATACAGATTTCTCGGCATTCTATAAGTCCGAGATTACAAAAATATGTTTGAAATCTTGAGAGGCTCTCTGTAAAAACAATGGAGTTCCTCATGTTATTATGCTTTCTAAAATTTCCCTGCAACACAAGCTTTATAACAGGACCCATGGGTGAGGAGGGACTCTTCTGCCAATCTTCTATACCAATGTCACCGTTTAACTCGCTCGTCGTTCCGTCGTCTGCGGTATTCGCCGTTGCTAATGCGCAAAGGACCACAAATCGTTCGCAAAACTTTTCTCCCGAAGACTCCTAGAGAGAGCCGACTCATCAGATATTGGTATCGTCCATGCGCCATATAGTAGGACCGGTATGATGAGCGACTTGTAGAGTTTGGTTTTCGTTTCGCTTCCTTATCCAGTCTGGAGAAAGCAGAACCGTGGCGTGGCGTGGTTGTTGAGGCCAATAATGTCAGCTCTGCAGCTCGTATTATTTTCTTCAGCATTAAATTAAAAAGTCACACGATAAGTAATCACCCTGTCTGAAATCTCGTTTGGTATCGAACGGCTCGGAGAGGTCTTTCCCGATCCTGACGGAGCTTTTAGTCTTGCTTAAGGTCAGTTTACAGAACCGTATAAGTTTTGCGGGGATACCAAAGGCAGACATAGAGGCAGCTGCTGTCGAAGGTGGCTTTAAAATCGACGAAAAAGTGGTGTGTGTCGATCCTCTTTTCACGGGTCTTTTCCAAAATTTTACGCCTGGTGAATATCTGGTCAATTGTTGACTTACCAGGTCTAAAGCCATACTGATAAGGTCCAATCAGTTTGTTGACGGTGGGCTTTAGTCTTTCACACAATACGCTTGATAGAACCTTATACGCGATGCTAAGAAGGCTTATTCCACTGTAATTGGCGCAGACTGTGGTATCGCCCTGTTTGTGGATTGGACAGAGCACACTTAGGTTCCAATCGTCGGGCATGCTTTCATCCGATCATATTTTGCAAAGAAGCTACTGCACCTGAACAGTTCTTCACCGCTGTATTTGAATAGCTCGGCCGGTAATCCATTGGTTCGATTGGGCGATTGCTATTCGGAACAAAAATTCCATCGGCATCAATTGGAGCTTCGGGTTCACCATCTCCGCGTGTTTCATCTTTCCTGCCATTCAGTAGTTCCTTTCCCACCACGAATTTCACAAGGACCGACCTTCTTCCATCCCTGTCCCGTCCATCGCGTTTCGTGGACGGCAGTGATGTCAGCCTTTAACTTTACCTTCCACTTTCCCAATTAAGAGACCGGACATTCCACGTGTATTCCGTCAATTCGTAATACTTAAAACATTTTCGGGGGTCGTCATGTAAAGAGGGGTCTCTCATCGGGGCCTGAATTAGATTTTTCATTGGGTTGTCTTTTCATGTGGTGGGTTCCAAACCCTACGCACAACCGCAGGGAATTCGCATTCTCACTTTAGCTCGCCTCCAAACGGATGTTTGTTGGCTACCCAGGGAATATCTGGTCTAGGGCCGGAAGTCGTGAGCTGTTTGAACCATATGCAAAAGAATCGTTTTTGGCAGTAAAAAACTTTCCTCACTTGCATTAACTTCTGCACATGTTATAAATTTATATATATTCTCGTATGTGAACTCTCTGCCAATTATTCTTAAGTTCATTATCATTTAATCATCTCCCTTTTTCAATTCAAAATACTTCCAGAAACCGCTATGGGTGTTTCGAAGGAGACACAAGATAAATCCGGTTACGAATATGCCTTGGCCGTTATGAAAATGTGCGACATACTGCATTTACGTTCGCGAAGTATACTCCTACGCAATGAGTTCCTCTTCACACTCACTAAATATTATCAGGAGCAAGGCAAACTGCTCAATATCATACATGGACTCACAACCAAAGTGATTAAATTCAAAAAAGCAGCATTCGCTAACGGTACACGTGGTTCATTGGCGCAGCATGAAAGGGTAAGCAAGAAGATTACGCCACCGTCTACACCCACCACATCCGCAGCCGCAGCTGCAGCAGCACTGTCGCCTGAAAAAGAAACATCCGTGGAGGGTTTGTCATTTGGGCAGGCGGAGGGCTTGAAGGATGATTTGGATGTGGAGGAAAATGATGTGGGTGAGAAGAAACGTCTAGCCTTTCTCGATTTACTTTTGGAGAGTGCACAGAAGGGTGCACTACTCAGTGATACCGAGATTAAAGAACAAGTGGATACAATTATGTTTGAAGGACACGACACAACTGCAGCCGGCTCGTCATTCTTTCTCTCATTAATGGGCATACATCAGCAAATACAGGATCGTGTGATTGCCGAGTTGGATGAAATATTCGGTGACTCCGATAGACCGGCTACATTTCAAGATACTTTGGAAATGAAATATATGGAACGTTGTTTGATGGAAACGCTGCGCATGTATCCACCGGTGCCGTTGATAGCACGTGAATTGCAGGAAGACTTAAAATTGGCATCGGGTCCATATGTTATACCACGTGGTGCTACCGTTACTGTGGCCACTTACAAATTGCATCGCAATCCGAAGATTTATGAAAACCCCAGCATTTTCAATCCAGACAATTTTTTGCCGGAACGTCAAGCCAATAGGCATTACTATGCTTTTGTGCCGTTCTCAGCGGGTCCGCGGAGTTGTGTTGGTAAGGCTAGCGGTATTTTTTAACTTACTTATTTATTATCAAGTTTAATTTTTTTTACCGCCCACAGGTCGCAAATACGCCATGCTCAAACTGAAAATACTTCTATCCACCATTTTACGAAACTATCGTGTCCACTCCGATTTGACCGAGGCCGATTTTAAACTTCAAGCCGATATTATATTGAAACGTGAAGAGGGCTTCCGTGTACGCTTACAGCCGAGGCAGCCCAAACCCAAGGCAAAAGCAACATAGATGACATTTAGTCGTCTATTTCTTTTTTAATTCTGCTAGGTTTTGGATTTACATACATACATACACACATTGAATTACATATACATACATACATATATTTTTCACATATTTGAAATTAAATGTTCGGTTTTGTGAAAATAAATATGAAATGGCATTTATATATTTAGGAGGGATAATTTTCTGCTGTAATAAAACTAAACACATATGTTATGTTAAAAACAAACAGTTACTTTATACTGTTACTTTTAAAACAAAACTTTAATGTAAAGCCAAAAAAGTTTCAAAAGTTTTCTTATAAAAGATATGGCAGCGCATTGAGCAGCACACTGTGCAGTCAGCTGTTGTACTAACAGCTGTTCAAGCAGCAAAGCGAACAAAGCTTTCGGCTTCCAGATTGTGTAGAAAATTAAATAATTGTGATTTTGACAGGAAAATAAGGAGTTTTCAAGCAGAAAACTAACAAGAAAGTTAAAAATTCTTCTCATAAAATCTATTGCCTGTTCGGAGGCAACTTAAATTAAACGTTGGTACATTTGTTGGGAAAACATCAAGACGCGCACCGAAAATCGCTTCAGTGGTTATAAAGCGCCATTCAAAACAGAAATTGAAGATAGAAAAGTTAACTGCGACTGCTCGTAAGCTGTCAAATAAAAATCTGTAAGGTATGTGGGTAATTATTCAGATAAGCGGCTTTTGCTATATATATTTAATATCTTTTAATGAAATCTCATTTAGGAAATACGTACATACATATATGTATCATTCAAAAGCCATCCACCAAAGCCAGGCTTTTCATAGTTGTAACTTATCGCAGAGGTATACAGCCGGCAGAACAGCGTGTGCCGTAGAAAGTAGCGATGGGGGTCGATGGTCTGCTGTATTTAAAAATACTATGATACGAAAGTCTGCTTCCAAGTAAGCTAAGACGACAATTTATCCAGCTATGGCTAAAAAATACGTATTCACTCAGGAAGTCTCGCTACCTAAGAATGCACTATTAGCATCATTCAAAGTATCATTCAGAGTGGCAAAATGCTAAAAGCTTTATAATATTGCAGAAAAGCTTATTCTACCAGTTGCTCTCGAGATGGTGAATATTATTGTATAAGAATCGGCTGGAAAATTAATTTCCAAGGTACCCCTCACTAACAATACTATCAGCCGAAGAATCCATGAATCGGCTCACACTGGTCATCTTACTCGATATGTCAATGGATAGGCTAGAATCAACAGCTGTCAACACTGTCCTCAGGGACTCGGTACGATAAGTTGCAGGAAGATTCAAGCACGATGGGGACTCGAGTGATAACTCGAAATGTGCATAGAATAACAACACAAGGTGGAGGGTTTTTACCTCTACTTGAAGCTCTCGCTGTCAATAAATTGCTGTTGAAGATAGGAGGTTAAGCTTATAGCCTATGCGGACGACATCTCAATCACCATTGAGTGCGACAAATGTCTAGCAACTCTTATATCTCTGGCGAATCAGGCACCTGGAAACATCAATAACTGATCTTAGGGCAGCTGGGGACTGGGCAACAAGACTTTAAGTTAATACTGATAAAAAGAAAGTTGAGGTACAACTCTACAACGCTGAATGAAAATTTTCTGTATTTTCAAAGAGAAATTTAACAAAATAAAAATTGTCTTCCAAGTTAACTGTGTTACTTTATGAGTTGCTTCTTCAGTAATTAAGTGCGTATGTTTAATCCTTTTAAAAGTTTATTGTACGCCCTTGAAAGTTCACCCAAGACTTAATCCCATACTATATGACCCGGTCAATGATTGACCATAAATGAAAAGTTTCTATATTACTAAAGGGAATAAAGTAACCTTTCTTGGCAGAGAGCGTAGCTTTCCCACTGATTTAATACTAAGTCCCTTTTTCCCAGTACCAAAAACTATTTGGTTTCAGTTGCCATTAGATCTATTAACATTTTGAAATATGAAACTATATTTATCCCAATGTGCACCTGTTGCTTGCTCCGACTACTAGCTAATGGTTCTAAATCAGCTGATTGCAAACTATTTCGTTATTCAAAGCTCCGCAACATTGTTTTTTTTTTTTGTTATTCCAATAATAAATATCTGGCAGCACTATTTTGTCAATCTTTGAGAGCAAACTATTCTGTGTGTACGTATTTATAAACATTTAGAGAGGCCGACAATCTCTTCTAGTGGCGTGTTAGTTAGCAACAAGTGTATTTAATTAAAAACAAATTGTTTGATATCATTTTAGAAAATATCGCTATTGAATATGACTTTTGCCGGCAAAGTAGTTATTGTAACCGGCGCTAGTTCTGGCATTGGAGCCGCCACAGCAGAACATTTTGCCAAATTAGGCGCTAAAGTGGTGCTCGTCGGGCGCAATGAGGAGAATCTTAAAGCTACCGAGACAGCTTGCCGGGAAGCAAATGATAAAGCGGAGTTGTTAGTAGTCAAAGCTGATATAACTGTGGATGCTGAGCGCATTATCAATACAACAATTGAAAAATTTGCCCAACTGGATGTTTTAGTTAATAATGCAGGTATTTTGGCTGGTGGAAATATATTGGATATTGACGTGGAGCAATTCGATCGTATAATGAATACTAATTTACGTGCCGTATTCATATTAACCAAACTGGCCGCGCCACACTTGAGACGAACGCAAGGGAATATCGTGAATGTTTCTAGCTTAGCCGGCACACGCTGCTTTCCGAACAGCTCAAGCTATTGTGTCTCCAAAGCGGGCTTGGATCAATTCACCAAATGCATGGCATTGGATTTGTCGCCGAACGTACGTGTGAACTCTGTAAATCCCGGTTTGATTGTAACAGACATACATCGGCGCGGTGGCATGTCGGAGGAGCAGTATGCCAAACATTTGGAACATGCCAAGGAGACGCATGCTTTGGGACGTGTGGGCAAACCAAGTGAGGTGGCGGAATCTATTGCTTTTTTGGCCAGTGAAGCTGCCAGCTTTATTACAGGCGCAATATTACCCATTGACGGTGGTCGACATGTTATGTGTCCACGCTAGTTGCGGCTGGCTATATAGAAGATTACTACAAAAACAAAAAACAAAACTCATCTCTTAAAAGAACATGCATTTTTTACATAGGTATTAAGGTATTAAAAAAAAATACATGAATAAATTGTTAAATTTTTTTCTTATCAAATACTCATAAACTAATCTTTTATTAAATATCTTGTGAAATTCTCATTATGGAACAAGTACAGAATATAGAGCGTTGAGTGTGTTCCGCCCTGTTTTCCCCATTTTAATGACATAAATCTTTTTTTGGGGCATACTTTTATTTTCGTAAGTATGGGGGGGCGAAGGGGGTATTTTCGAAAATTATAAAACGATATATTTTGAAAAGTACACCAAATTATGAAAACTTGGCATCGTTGGAAAGGTAAGTGAAATTAATTTTTTTGATTATATGAAGATCAATACTTTCTGAAGATAAATTCTGGGAAAATGCAGTAAAAGAAATAACTTTTTTATAGAAAATTTATTCTTTAAAATTAAATTTTGTCTTATCAACCATAAGCTAATCCGCTAGAAATAAAAGGATCATGAAAATACCTTTAATTTGATATATAACATGCAATACAAATTCTCTTAAATAATTGAATATTCGCGTAAAGTGGCAACTACTTATATTTTCTAAATATCTGTATATGGGAAAATAAAGGTTACGGTTAATTTGCAATTACTCGTTTTGCATCAAAAAATATAATTACATTAATCGGATGTAAGTGTTTAAAAGTACACAGTATTCTTGAGTGAAACTCCTTTGTAAATTGGAGGCCTTCTGCAGCGCTTAGGATTATAACCCTGGGCTAATTTTACCTGTTGACCTAAATGGGGTTAGGTAGCCGAAAGGGTGACAGCCCTTGGGCGGATAAAGCGTAGATCCGGCTGTCTTAGATGACCTCGGCGGCCCTAAGCGGGGTTAGCTAGCCGCTACAACAACAACAACAACATAACCCTGGGCCGAACCAACACCGACCTAACTGCGCACCGCTAAGGTTTGTGATGCTTTCTTATTATAAATACTTAACAACAATGGCCGACGTCGGAGAGAAAGTTCTAACCGCTGAACCGATTTTTCGGATGAGCTCCTCCTCCAATATGTGGTATGTACCTCAACGATTTTCCAACAAATAGGAGGACCTACAGTTTATTCTAAGCCGCCTCCATTTGGTCGAAACATTTTTATGAGGAGCTTTTATTTGACATTCCCTGCCGAGGGTCGACCGTATTAGAAAAATCAATTTCCTATTGTTTTGGATGTTGGTCCAATCAGGATTCAAACCCTGGTGTTGCGAATGGCAGTATGCAACCACTGCTAACCACTCGGCTATTGCGGCGGTTGAGTTATGTACATATGTTCTTTCCAATGCGCCTGGGTAGCGGCTCACCTCAAGTAAATAAGTATCGTTGAGCTGGTCTCAGATCATACCGTACCTCCGTCAGTGACTCCATCTTAAACAACAGTCACTCCTTGAAAGTATGAAAATTGAGCTGAATGTGTTGAGAAGTAATTTAATGAAACAGTGAAGCAAGTAGAGCTCTACTAATGGAGTAAAGAAAT
Organism: Ceratitis rosa; assembly: GCA_037013455.1. NCBI lineage: Eukaryota > Metazoa > Arthropoda > Insecta > Diptera > Tephritidae > Ceratitis > Ceratitis rosa. The sequence goes on from JAWMAG010000054.1 coordinate 18,611,873, forward strand.
TATGATGGCAAAACCATTTCGTTGCAGACTGCTGTTAACCCTTATATTAGATCCGTAGCAACCGTTAAAAGTGAAAAAAAAGCTCTGGCATATAGATACCACCAACCTAACAAAGTTTATGAGAAATCATCTAAGCCATTTTACCATTTTAGAAGACAGCACTCTCCAGAGCAGCAAATTAGAAGTTGGAGAACGCTTAAAACTTAGAATCTCAGCTGCAAACTAGCAACCGGCTTTAGAAGTTGCCAGTCGACGATGCCGAGTAGTTAGCAGCGCGTACTGCCCTGTGAAAGATGATGAGTTCGAATTCTGACCAGAAAAAAATCTAAAATTGTAGCAAATTAATTTATTAAATACTGGTCGCCTCTCTGCAGGAAATGGCAACTTCTCCAAATGTAATTATGACATGAAATATAGGCTCTTTATCAGAATCCATCAACCTTTCAGAGACAGCCACGAGGATTACTCAATTTATGGCAAAACATCAACACACACTACAGTAATTAAAGGAAGATCTCGGCCAAACACGCTTCAGTGGTTAAAAACGAGCCATTATATGTATGAATGTATGTACATATATAGGTATATCGAATCAGCCATGTTCCGCATATCGACTCTGGATGTGGGGACCAATTATTTTCTAAAGCAAATACTTCAAACTTCAAACTTTCGAATATCTTACATTTCAATCAATAATTTTATAACACAATTCAGTTCTCTTGACACGTACTCGCGCATAGCATACTTTACATCGCTATCTATTCCCATTCAATGTTATTCCTCTTATAATCTAAGAGAACATTGCACATATAAGATACGTGAATACTCCGCAACCCAACAGTTTATTCTACGCCGTGAAATAGAACAGTTCGTAATGAGTTTAGCGGGAAAAGTTGTTATTGTAACCGGTGCTAGTTCGGGTATTGGTGCTGCAACCGCAGTGGAGTTTGCCAAACAGGGCGCTAAAGTCGCATTGGTAGGACGAAATGAGGCAAATTTGAAGACAATCGCAGAGACTTGTAAAGCAGCCAACAACAAAGTGGAATTACTCCCCATCATTGCTGACGTTACTGTGGATGCGGAGCGTATTGTAAAAGAAACAGTTGATAAACTCGGACAATTGGATGTGTTGGTCAATAATGCGGGCATAGCAGAGACTGGCCACATCTTGGACATTGAAGTTGAACAATTTGATCGCATTTTGAATACCAATTTACGTGCAGTCTTTCTTCTAACCAAATACGCCGCACCGCATTTGATCAAAACGCAAGGCAGTATTGTGAATGTCTCCAGTGTCGCTGGATTACGTTCATTCTCCGGTCTTTCCAGTTATTGCACTTCCAAGGCTGCTGTCGATCAGTTCACACGTTGTATTGCCTTGGATTTGGCGCCGCATCAAGTGCGTGTAAATGCAGTGAATCCTGGTGTTATCATCACGGATATTCATAAACGTATGGGCATGACGGAGGAGCAGTATGCCAAATATTTGGAAGATTGCAAGGCGACACATGCACTTGGTCGTGTGGGTGAGGCCAAGGAGGTGGCCGACTCCATTATTTTCTTTGCCAGCGATAAGTCCAGTTTTATAACAGGCGCAACACTGCCCATTGATGGTGGACGGCATGCTATGTGTCCGCGTTGAGCGTGAAATAAATTACTTTCATCACATACATATGTACACATTTGTGAATTATTTTAGATCTTGTTTATTTGTGTATTTTGTGCTAATAAAAATTTATTCTGCGTATCAAACTGTTGTTTTTATTGTGTATTTAGTGTACGAAAGTATATCTCATCTCTCTGGTAGCTCTACGCTGGGCTCGTAATAATAATATAATAGCCCGCAGAATCGCAATTCGCGACAGCTTGGTAATTAATAAAAGTGTGCAAATAAATTATACTGATACAAAAAAAAAAAATGGTTATAAAAATAAACTTATTCTGTTGGAAGGGTTTTTCAAATAATTTCTTAAATTCTCTCTATTGATCAGTTAGATTTTGCTCTAAGAGCGCGCTTTTACTGAGCCTCTTTTGTGGGTTAAGAAAATAAAATTTGCTCTTACTGCACAATCAGTCTCTCTCTCTCTCACTGCTCTCTTTTTTAATTCACTGGTATACTGATTTTTGAAAAGATTGAAGGGCAGGGAATATATTATACAAATTTCCCACGCAAAACTTAAATATTGAAATACGAGTATAATTAAAAAATTACATACACAAATATTAGCTGGTGGTTGATGCAAATTTTACGAGTATTCATCCGCTTAAGGCTACCTACTACTTTCTTTTTGAATACACATCCCGGTTGCAGTGCAAAGATAAGATAAAACAAACGATTTTAAAGTGCGAAAATAATATGAAAAATAGACATTTTGATTAGATTTCTTTTAAAATAGATACTGAAGTAGGAAAAAACAAATTTAGATTTCGATGAGACTTAACCCGAATCGGACATCGGCTTCCCACAATAAAATTCCGTATATTCTGTTAGGTTACATCAGATGTTGTAACCCCAGCAGGCACCTTTTGGAAGCTGAGCCTCCACCTAGGCACATCAGGAAGGGAGTACTAGACTTAAACAGCACCATACAGCTTCATGTGCAACAACCGCTGGACAGGACGGCGTACCGACAAACGCTGAACGCCATTCACCAGGAGTCAGTTAACACCTTCATAGACTCCCTTCCCGTGAATGGCGTACTCGGAGTAAAAGCACCACCAATAGATCTGGATACTGTTGTAGATTAAACTCCTACTTATGTGGAGAGTCCCCGCACGACACTAACCACCTCTTCACATGCCCCCTTAAACCAACTCATCTAACCCCCCTCTCCCTTTGGTCCAACCCCGTCGAAACAGCACGTTTCCTGGACCTCCCCTAGATGATCTCGGCGACTTAGATTAAAAATACCTGCCCTAAGCGAGGTTAGCTAGCCGCTACAACAACAACAGGTTACATCAGATGAAGACCATTTGTTGCTAAGTTGGTCAATACAATTATTTTATCTAAGAATTGGAGTTATAACATACAACAGTAATATATACTCTTAACCCTTTCCAATCAACTTTTGACTTACTGATTTTTTTTTTTAATTTTAATTTAGAGAATTCGATCTCAGTAGTCATAAAAATACAAAAAAAAAATTAAAATACGCTTTTGATTGGGCTACAAGCCTTAGGGAACTTTGGTCAATATGTTAACTAATTTTTACGTCTTGATGTTTTTTCAACAAATGGAGGGACCTACAGTTTATACTAAGCCGCCTCCGAACGGCTGATGGTGTTTTTTTTACGAAGAGCCTTTATTTCATGTCCGAAATACACTGGGAGAGGTGTAAATATTCCCGACCGAATCGCGATCTCAATTAGAAAATTTAACTTAATTTTTTATTTAAATTAATTTTCCTTAACTTTTGGATGTTGGTGGCGCCGGGACTTGAATCCGTGCCTTCCGAATGTCAGTACGCAATGCTAACCACTCGGCTACCGCGGCCGCGTTTATAGCCGAGTTAAAATCATTAATTTTTTCCTTTCGCAGTTTGGTGTCAATTGGAAATGCCAAGTCAAGTTCGTCGCCATCTCAAAGAAGGAAAAAATCGAGTTTATTTTTAAATCGTTTAAATTTGGTACACAGTTAACTTTTTGCCTAAATTCACATATGGAACCCATGGTAGTCTTTAGTATTAAAAGCAAAAATCATTCATATCATATTAGGTCAAATATGCGCCGTTTTGTTCGTAAACTTGTTGCCAACGAGATGCCAACTTCATTAAACCCGTCTCGTAGAAGGCTGCGCCCCTATTGGCAAAAAACTCGGAGAGCCAATTTTCACAGGCCTCTCTTGAGGCCAACTTCTCACCATTAAGCGCGTTCGCCATGGACAAGAAAATATGGTAATCACTTGGTGCCAGGTCCGGACTATAAGGTGGGTGCATTAGGACCTCCCATCCGAGCTCCTGGAGCTTCTGGCGCGTCACCAAAGAAGTGTGTGGCGGGGCGTTGTCCTGATGGATCACAATTCGACCTCTGTTGATCAAAGATGGCCTCTTCTGGATGAGTGCTGTCTTCAAGCGGTCCAGTTGTTGCCAGTGGAGAGCGTTTGGCCATAGGGGAGCAACTCGTAGTAGATGATTCCTTGCCAATCCCACCAAACACACAACAAAACCTTCCTGACTGTCAATCCTGGCTTGGCTACCATTTCCGCCGGGTCACCGCGTTTCGACCACGACCGATTTCGCTTGACGTTGTCGTAAGTGATCCACATTTCATCGCCAATCGCTTCGGAAATGGGCCGATTTTGTTGCGATTCAGCAGCGATTCGCAGATGGAAATTCGGTCCATCATATTTTTTTGCGTTAGTTCGTGTGGCACCCAAACATCGAGCTTCTTTTTGAATCCAAGGTTATGCAAATGGTTCCAAATGGTTTTCTGGCTTAGCTTTAGTTCCTCAGCAATTAAATAAGTGCTCACGTGACGGTCTGTTTCCACTATTTCCATGATTTTATCGCAATTTTCGACTACAGGCCTCCCGACGTGTGTTGCATATTTGACATCGAAATTATCGGAACGGAACCAAGCAAACCACTTTTGTGCTACACGTTCGTTTACAGTATCGGGCGCATAAATTTAATTTTTTCAGCCGCTTTGGCTGCTTTTTCGCCTTGATCGAAGAAAAATTGTAAAATATAGCTGGTGTCCATCTTTGACGAGCGCTCACAACATTCTGAGTCAATCAATCGAAAAACTGTCAAAGGCAAACTTTTAGCGCCGTATAGTATGACATGATGCGACACGTAACACTAGTAAATACTATAACGCCATCTCTTAGATAAAAACCGAACGAACTGTTTACTTAACCTACAATATCCATATACCTTCGATAGGGTGCTTGAGCAACAAGCTGTGAACATTTTTTCGGCTGCTAAAAACATTTCACTCTCGGGGGATACGAAAATAACCGGAGATGTTTCTTAAGGTCCATAAACATTCTTTGAAAATTCCAACGGCGAGACTGTCACTCGGAGCATTATGGTCGGACGATAACCGCATTTTTTGGTCTAAAATTGAAGAACACGACTTGGATAATGTATGGTTTCAACAAGATGGTGCCACTTGCAGCAAAACACGAGCGAATATGGCTTTAGTGCGAAAGAAATTTTCCAGGCGCTCAATCTCTCGTTTTGGCGATGTCATTTGGCCACCGAGATTGTGCGTTTTGACACCATTGCGCTTTTTATTGTTGGGCTACCCGAAAGACCGTGTTTATGTGGATAAACCTTTAACTCTTGAGCACTGAAAACACGATATTCGTCGGGTTATGGCTGAGATTCCGTCCAATATGTGTTGAAAAGTGGTCGAAAATTACCTCAAACGGATCGAAGTTACTTCTAATGCATTTCATTTTATTTTTATAAACTGTTTGTGCAAAAATGCTTCAGAAATCTTTAAAAATCTCCAATTTCGGAAGTGATATTATAGAAATTATTAAATTCTTTCTTAAGCATTTTTGGAAAGCTTTATAAAATCAGTTCTATTTATGTATGTTATGATCGTAAGCTTCTATAACACCGTTCGACAAAAATCAACTTTTTGTTTTGACCCACGAAAAAATCAAAGATTTGAGGAAACTAGGATAAAAAAAAAACCCAAGTCTGGCCGTTTTGATAGATCAAGCCGTTTATGGTTTTTAGGGGGAAAGCAACTTGCCTCTAACTTATCATTTCTTTCTATATCTTTTTGTGTTGAATCTATTGTGAAATTTTGCATTGCTTTTGGAGCGTTTTCTATGAATAGTTATAGGTGGGTTATCAGTGTTTATAATTTTTTATCGGTCAAACTTGAAGGTCATGCTCACGGCTTTTAGAGCACATAACTGCACCTGCTTAAACTTCCTGGTTCTTTATTTTTTGGACGAAAACAATACTGTAATAGAGAGAGATAAGAAGTATTTCGAAGATTGGAAGAAGCGCTGGTACAATGCATTATGTCTAATACTACAAGTATCTCGTTATATTTCGAATACACCTCAAATGCTGTTACTTGGGTTAACTTAGACTTATCCTTAGGAGATTTTGTCTACCGAAGTATTTATACCTATTATACCATATTAAAATTAAGGTATTCCCTTTTAGGAATTAGGAATATTAATTCTTATATCTGAAGAAATCGATTGTACGACACTTATAGGTATGATATAGTCCTCCATTTTCAATGATTTTCGGTGATAATATTTATTTGTTTTTACGTGTGTGTAATGAAGTGATCTCAGATGCTTTTTGACGGATTTTTGACCTAAAACCTCAATTCTAAAAAAATCGGTCGCATATATGTTGCAGTGGTCCGATCTGCCCGGTTCCGACAAACCATCAGGTTTCATCAACTTTCCATTTTGATTCTCTAATGAACCTCGTTAGATCCATGTCTTTGACGTCGGCTATCTTCGATAGATCGTCCAGCAGTACGATCCCAAAATTCCGAAACCTAGCCCTGCTCAAAGGGGGCAGTCGCATAAGAGATGGGTGATCGTTTCCTCCTGTTCATCATCTTTGCACCTTCTGGAACATCTACTATAGGGAGCCCTCAGTCTTTCCACGTATCATCCTATCAGACAGTGGTCTGTCAGAATTCATTTTACCTTAGGAATGCCACATCTTTTTATGGAGTATATATCTCGTGATCTTTTCCAATCCCATTTCGAATATGTGTGCCTGGATTTGCGGCAGGTTGTAATGTCATTCCGCCTTATTGCGGCTTGTATATATAATACATAAATTCCTTGAAAAAGAGTTTGCAAGTGGCAAAAGGATTGGTATTGGCGTTCATTATCGAGAAGAATCTGCTTGGTCGTAACTTGTCTAGCAAGTTCATCCGCCATACAGTTTCCCCTCAATGTCCCTGTGACCAGGAACCCACGTGAGAAACAGTCTATTCTGTAGAGATCTGCGACAGTTCAGCACTAATTTGCAGTTTAGCGTAAGAGAGCCCAAAATGATATCCTTCTCTTTAAAGCTGTCACCAACTTGCTTTGTAGCCTTCATAATAGCAAATATCTCCGCCTGGAAAACATTACAATGGTCAGGTAGCCTGAACGAGATGTGAAGACACCTCCGCCAACTCTCCCGTCAAGAGCTTTGACCCGTCCGTGCATATTTCCAAGCTATCCCTTGAAGTATTGTAATTATTTACCCATTCTTCTCTGCTGGGAATTCGTATTCTGAAGTAGTAATCAGTTAATACTATTGGACCACATCGATCTGTATAACTTGGTATAAAATCGTATTGCCGACTAATTTACCACCAAGTCCAGTGGCAAGTTGTTGAGTATTACATTTAGACCTTTACTAGGCGTGCCCCTTATCTATGTAGTTAGCAACTGTACCCACACCATCAATTCAATGACAACGAGATCGGAACGTACTACGAAGCCACAACCACCAGCTCAAAGAAGAGAAGAGAGGGCAACCGCTATTTGAAAAATTATTTTTTTATAATTTTGGAATGTTGCTCTGATCAAGACTCAAACCTTGGCCGTCCACAGGGCTATTGCGGCACTGGCCTTTAGTGGAAATTCTTTGATTGATTTCTCTTAATGATCTCATAAAAACAAGTACAACCTTAGTGGCTCTCACAGGCAAAGTCAATTATGAAAATGGTTAAAAGTATCATATTTCAGCGGAAAGTATACTAACATGAAAAATCAAGAGAAACCTGTGAAACTCGATTGTTCAATCTTTTCCCAGGGGCAAGATTTCTATGAGAGAGGCATAATGACATAACCTTTAAAATGGCAAAGAGTTATCGTATAAGTCTCTTATAATTAGCGAATAAGCCAAATATGCTCTTCAGTTCTCTTTAAACGTAAAATACTCTTATACAAAAAATGGCTAATATCGCTATCTGTTTAGATACTTGGATTCTTTGCTAACCATTAGTTTATTCTTTGCCGTGAAATAGAACAGTTCGCAATGAGTTTAGCGGGGAAAGTTGTTATTGTAACCGGTGCTAGTTCGGGTATTGGTGCTGCAACCGCTGTGGAGTTTGCCAAACAGGGCGCTAAAGTCGTACTAATTGGACGGAATGAGGCAAATTTAAAGGCTAGTGAAGAGGCCTGTAAAGCAGCCAACAGAAAAGCTGAGTTACTATCCGTAGTTGCTGACGTCACTGTGGATGCGGAACGTATTGTAAAAGAAACAGTTGATAAGTTCGGACAATTGGATGTGTTGGTCAATAATGCGGGCATAGCAGAGACTGGCCACATCTTGGACATTGAAGTTGAACAATTTGATAGCATTTTGAATACCAATTTACGTGCAGTCTTTCTTCTAACCAAATTCGCCGCGCCACATTTGATAAAAACGCAAGGCAATATTGTGAATGTCTCCAGCGTTGCAGGTATGCGTTCATTCCCCGATTTTTCGGTCTATTGCACTTCCAAAGCCGCTCTTGATCAGTTCACACGTTGTATTGCCTTGGATTTGGCGCCGCATAAGGTGCGTGTAAATGCAGTGAATCCTGGTGTTATTATCACGGATATTCACAAACGTATGGGCCTGACGGATGAACAGTGTGCCAAATATTTTGAAGATTGCAAGGCGACACATGCACTTGGTCGTGTAGGTGAGGCAAAGGAGGTGGCCGACTCCATTATTTTCTTGGCGAGTGACAGTGCAAGCTTTATAACGGGCGCAACACTGCCCATTGATGGTGGAAAGCATGCTATGTGCCCACGTTGAGCGGCAAATTAAATCTTTCATTTGTGTGAATTATATTTATATACATATGTATTTGTGCATTATATTCTAATAAAAATTTGTTTTGAGTAACAAGATGTGGCTGTATTTGTCTTTCTCAAAAATTAATTGTTTAAATTAGCTCTCTAGAATTATTAAATGTTCGTCCGGTCACGCTTCAAACCCATGACTCTCCGCATAATAGCCCTCAGCTACTGCATCGAATTCAAATGTGGTAAGATGCCATGCTAGTTTGGATGGGAAACTCGTCTTACTGACTACTCTACATCGTTTTAAGGCACTATTTGTAACCAGAATATGGATCAGATACAAGATGCTTCCGACCGCAACCCTAATCTGACAATGAAAGAAAGCAGCGCATATTTGGGCTTTCGGCATGCAGTATCAGATGGTAGACTAGAGATTAATGGCGGGATAAAAATCGGTGTCGTTCCGGTTAAAGACCCGACTGTCGCGGGAGCTATTGGATTTTAGTCGCCTCTTACGACAGGCATGCCTTACCACGGTTAAATTCTTGAGCCCCTAACCCACAGGGAGTAATAGTGGTTTATGTCATATTCCGTTGTGAAAGTATAACACTAGAATTTAGTACTAAGGAAGGGCCAGCCCTGTGAGCTAATACTTCATTGTTAGTTATGCGAGTAATAGTTAGTGGAGAGGTGTTTATCATATGCACAGATTCAACTGTGTTGCAAATCGTACAAACTGTTATGTCGGCATAACAGTACTCATGAGAGTTTCCGCTTCACGGGCGTCATCCCGGAAAAAAAATTATTACTGCAAACGCCAGTTAAAAATAGTCATAAGACAGCGGAATTACTGAACGCTCTTTGTCGAAATAGGAAAATAAAACTTGCTCTTATGCTGCAACTACCCATCTTACATACCTTCCGTCCATAGCAACCTATCTTATGAGAGCGCCATGTAAAAGAAAAGTTCTCACCGCTTGCCCATGCCGTTACTGACGGTTGTCCCATAGAAACCAGCAGCGATTTGATTTTTTCCATAAAACCGGCTAATACTAAATAAATTGAGGTAATGTGTAGTTTTTTCAAAAGAAGAGAAAACTGAATTCGCAATTAATTATTTATTACCATATAGATCATGTATACCTATTTGATAGGTGTTTATATTCGAACATATAAATTATGAAATTTGTTGACGAAAATTATAAATTTGTTTGCCAGCTGCGAGTGTGTTTGCATACTTTTAAGCAACATTTCGCCGCCGTTCGCAGCGTCGATAACTCGTGTATATAGATCGCTCTTCCAGTCGGGTGTCATGGAAGCTAGGTAGGTAAGATGGGTAGTTGCAGCATTAGTGCATAATGAGCCAAAAAAGTTCTCTCTTTAGTCTTGCTCTTTTTAATGCAATTTGAGTTCCGAAACTATGCAGGGAATATATAAATTCCCCTCTGAATATTAAAATATAATTCAAAAACTGAATCAAAAAACGATCAATTACTGATTAAATCAAACTTTATTTCTGCATATATGTATGTGTACATGAATCCCTACTGAGAGCACTTACCGCTTGTAGTGCAAAGATAAGATAAAACAAACGAATATTATTCAATAAGCCATTTTGATTAGATTTTCGTATTGATTGTAAAATAGACCCAACAGGAAAAAATTACAGAAATTTCGACTTAAACTTTACCCGAATCGGATAGTTTTCAAAATACAATCCAACATATCGTCCATTGGCGTTCAATACCGCGTATACTCGTATACCAAAAAAATCCAAAAATTAGTTTAGATACTCTGAATGTGTTTATATAAAAACACTCATCTTTATACCAACAAAATTCGAGTAAATGTGAAAGGGCCCAGACATACTAGAAATTCCTACAACCAGATATTGAGGAGATTTATCCCACGGCAATTCTAACAAACTTTGGGATCCTCCTGTTTTTGCGACCTTTCCGAAATCCAATAGTTTCGTTTGCTGCTGTACGTAGAGAACTTGAAATGCCGTCCCACAGGTTCCTTATACCGAGTTGCTGATGAGTGCCCCCAGAAGAGCGGGAGCGCAAGTCGAGCAGAAAATCGTTCAGCAGTCTGTTGTGATTGCAGCTTTTTGAGGTCGAACTTTCCTTTTATTTGTTGACGGGCGTTCTTCGATACACAGAGACGAGTACGTGCCTTCGCCGCAACAAAATAATTTCTAAATCTCACGGTTGTATATCTGCTGCTCTACGGCCAAACTCTCGGAACTGTACTGTCAGCATTTGGACCGTCCGAGGGAAGTAATCGGCCAACAGAAGGGGAATTGTGTTTTGTCTGGACAACGTCAAGCCGAACACATCGATAGTAACTCGACAGAAGCAAAATACTCTTATATTCTCTTAAAATGTAAAATTTTTTATACAAACGACAAAAAGAATAGTTTCAAAGATATACATATTTCCTATAAACTGAGAGAACAAAGCCTATATATAGATACTTGGATTCTTTGCTACCCATCAGTTTATTCTTTGTCGTGAAATAGAACAGTTCGCAATGAGTTTAGCGGGAAAAGTTATTATTGTAACCGGAGCAAGTTCGGGTATTGGTGCAGCAACCGCAGTGGAGTTTGCCAAACAGGGCGCTAAAGTCGCATTGGTAGGCCGAAATGCAGAAAATCTAAAGGCCACTGAAATATCCTGCAAGACAGCCAACAACAAAGCTGAGTTACTACCCATAGTTGCTGACGTCACTGTGGATGCGGAACGTATTGTAAAAACAACAGTTGATAAGTTTGGCAAATTGGATGTGTTGGTCAATAATGCGGGCATAGCAGAGACTGGCCACATCTTGGACATTGAAGTTGAACAATTTGATAGCGTTTTCAATACCAATTTGCGTTCAGTCTTTCTTCTAACCAAATACGCCGCGCCACACTTGATAAAAACGCAAGGCAATATTGTCAATGTCTCCAGTGTCGCTGGATTACGTTCATTCCCTACTGTTTCGGTCTATTGCGCTTCCAAGGCCGCTCTCGATCAGTTCACACGTTGTATTGCCTTGGATTTGGCGCCGCACAAAGTACGTGTAAATTCCGTTAATCCTGGTGTTATCATCACGGATATTTACAAACATATGGGCATGACAAAGGAGCAGTATACCAAATTTTTGGAAGATGCCAAGGCGACACATGCACTTGGACGTGTGGGCGAAGCCAAGGAGGTGGCCGACTCCATTATTTTCTTTGCCAGCGATAAGTCTAGTTTTATAACGGGCGCAACACTGCCCATTGATGGTGGACGGCATGCTATGTGCCCGCGTTGAGCGTGAAATGAATTACTTTCATCACATACATATGTACATATTTGTGAATGGTATTTGTATTTATCTATTTTGAACTAATAAAAATAATTCTGGGTAATTAAGTGTGACTTATTTTTTGGATATTTAGTTGTATACACATTTTGTGTGTCCAGTGAAGATTGAGCACAAATAAGTCATCGTTTTAGTTGTAATATTCCGCAGAATAGTAAAAGCTCACGCTCTAAATAAGACTAAATCAATGGTTGCTACGTCACTGGTGACTTTTATTCTCTTCTTTTCTTGCTATCAGTAGGTACAAATTAATTCGGTTCGATCTTGGAAGCGATTACTATGTTTCCAACCACAAAATTTTCTTTCTTTCCCTATTCAAAAATAATCGGATTTGTGTTAAAAACAGCATTTGCGGTAAGTTTTGATTTTTTCTATGTATTTTAAGCCCATCTAATGCTTGTGGAAGTTCTTGTCCCGAATCTGCGCCGGCCGATAAGTCATGCAGGGAATGGTTTCGACTGAAGGAGACCTGCTCCGACCATTGCTGCGAAACATTATCGACTACAACTATTGATTTGAGCCATGCATTGCGTAAAAAACAGCTAGAAATGACGGAAAGGCATGAATAGATGATATTGCAACATGACAACGCTCGGCCCACGCAGCTGCAAATGCTGAAATCAGAGGTCTTACCCCAACCGGCGTACTCTCCAGGTCTTCTTCCTTCCGACTATTCGCCTTTTCGAGGAATGCAAAACCATTAGGGGTTTTGAAGAAAGCAGAAAATGGCTCAATTATTGAATCGAAGACAGAGATGGTATTCCAAAATTACCAGAGAGATACGCAAAAGTAGTCGCTTCCGATGGACGCTACTTTGAATCACGTGTTATTTATATATGTATATAATAGGCGCTTTGTAACCGCTAAAGCTATTTTCGGCCGAGCTCCTCACCTCATTTGTGGTTTTGCGTCCTGATGCTTTTATTTCATGTCATAAATACATCCAGAGGGGGTGACCTTCCCTGTCGAAGGGCGACCGCTATTAGAAAATTTAGCTTAATTTTTTATTTAAATTTACTTTTTATAACTTTTTGGATGTTCTTACGACAGCAGGATTTGAACCCGAGCCTTCCGAATGGCAGTACGTAATGCTAACCACTCGTTTGCCGCTGCGTCACGTGTTATTTACATTTCTGAATATAAGGAAACGAACCGTATTAATTTGTAATTTCACTACTTTATGATATTAAGTGGTTTTAATGACTTGCAATATTTATTTGCAATTATTACGTTGTATGGCGACAAAAAGTTACAACGAGAATTCAATAGAATGAATTTAATCCATGTAATTACTCTTTTGAGTCCCTTATCTTCTCTCTCATTGACACATTCTTATCTTATTGGCAAAAAAAAAAAAGAATTTGTCAAAGAATTTCCTTGTTTCTCTCTGGTGCGTTGTAATAAATAATCTACTTTAAGAGAGCAGAATTACTGAACCCTCTTTTTCAAATAAGTAAAATAAGTTTGCTCTTATTTTACAGTGAGCGAAAAAACTGATTCAATGACATTCTGATTTCTAAAAAAAAAATTCAAAAAAAACCTTAAATACTAGAATTCAATGTATTCAAGTCTATGTGCTTGTGTGTAAGAAACTTCAAAAGTTCACGCGACAATCGGTTTTTTATACCGGAATGACTGGGATTTTTGTCCGCCAAGAACTGACACTTCCGTAGTATTCCGAAAAAAACCACAACAACAACAACATCAAACCAGACAACAATTAGCTGGTGGTTGAAACATATTTTTCGAAGATTCGTTCGAAAAAGCCTGCATAGTACATTATTTTTGACAGCATTACTGGTTCCAAGATAGACAAAATTATCTAACGCGGATGTTCGTATGATGACAGTAGCTATTTCGTCTTGCCCTCATTCACTACCAGACCCATATGCTTCGCTTCCTTATGCGGTATGGAGAAGTCAGAACTCACAGCGCGTTTGTTGCCTTAACTTTCCCGTAAGTAGCCATCTCTTTTCTTGCCCAATAACTTCATTTGCAGCTGTACATAAGAAGCTTGAAATGCCGTTTCACAGTTCACGAGTTCACATATTTACAGTGATGAACTGAAGTATTGGCATAGCAAGATAGTTCAACTTTAACATCTTTTTTTCACCACTTATGAAAATATTTTTAATTCCGAAGAAAAAAATGCTAGACAGAGGGACACATTTTCAACTATTTACACTTCAATTCATTCCTCTTTCTTTTTAGCCGTGACCCAAGGCTCTACACTGTTTACTTACCGCATCATGCACAGGAATTGGACAAGTTTTAGGGTGCGCAACGAGAACGAATGGGTAGGAATTGAATATAGTTCCACAACGTTTCAGTAAGTCTTCTATAAGAAAGTAAAAGTACCGACATGGTAAAATTCTTTGAGAAAAAATGAATTTCTTTTCAAAACAAACCCTTTTCTATATAAAAGCATCACCCTTTGGGTAGACAGACACTCCAAAGAAGATGTCTATATAAACCATGTATACTTTTAAATGTTCATTGCCTAAGCGGGTGGGGTGAATGTGAAATGTATTCAAGTTGAACACTAGGCTCGCTTACTCAGGTAGCATGGATGGGAAGACGAAAAAAGATCAGATAATAAGATGTCTGATCTGGACATTAAGAAGGTTGAATGTACTCATCGAGCCGTTTGGTTCTTCAAAATTTGTTATGTTGGTTAAGCATCTAAGCATCTAAGCGGTGCAAATATGCAACCAAGCACGCTCGGCGTTAAGAAGTGACATTCATCCATATGTAAAGAGAACGCAAATGAATTTATGTTCTCTGATATGTATGGTATGTACGAGTATATTAAATATCTGCACGAATGCAGTCGTTTTTGGGATCATTCACTATACGAGTACTCTCAAAACAGGTGCACTATTTGCAAATGATATCTACAAGAGAAAGCGAATGAATGAGAGTAAAACATTTGAGGCATGGAACGTACATTACCATTCTTATAACGGTGTATCGCAACAAAATCGATCCATATATAAAGCAGATGGCGACTGATGATGAAAACTGGATAACTTACAGTAACGTCAAATGAAAAAAGTCATGGTCGAAGGACAGTGAGCCAGAACAAACGGTCTTCAAGCTAGGATTAACTACCATGACGGTTTTGCTGTGTGTGATTGGCAAGTTCCTCTACTCTACGGCCAAACTCTTAATTTCGGAATTGTTCTGCCAGCGATTGGACCGCCTGAGGGAAGTAATCGGCCAACAGGAGGGGAATTGTGTTTTGTCTGGACAACGGCAAGCCGAACACATCGATAGTAACTCGCCAGAAGCGAATAAACCCCTCTTATGATCTCTTAAAATGTAAAATTTTTTATACAAACTACACTATCTACTCCCTTTCAAAGATATACAAATTTCCTATAAACTGAGAGAACAAAGCATATATATAGATACTTGGATTCTTTGCTACCCATTAGTTTATTCTTTGCCGTGAAATAGAGCAGTTCGTAATGAGTTTAGCCGGTAAAGTTGTTATTGTAACCGGAGCAAGTTCTGGTATTGGTGCAGCAACCGCAGTGGAGTTTGCCAAACAGGGCGCTAAAGTCGCATTGGTAGGACGAAATGCAGAAAATCTAACGGCCACTGAAATATCCTGCAAGGCAGCCAACAACAAAGCTGAGTTACTACCTATAGTTGCTGACGTCACTCTGGATGCGGAACGTATTGTAAAAGAAACAGTTGATAGGTTTGGCAAATTGGATATTTTAGTTAATAATGCGGGCATAGCAGAATCTGGCCACATCTTGGACATTGAAGTTGAACAATTTGATCGCATTTTAAATACCAATTTACGTGCAGTCTTTCTTCTAACCAAATACGCCGCGCCACATTTGATAAAAACGCAAGGCAGTATTGTGAATGTCTCCAGTATCGCTGGATTACGTTCATTCCCTAATGTTTCGGTCTATTGCACTTCCAAGGCAGCTCTCGATCAGTTCACTCGTTGTATTGCCTTGGATTTGGCGCCGCATCAAGTGCGTGTAAATGCCGTTAATCCTGGTGTTATCATCACGGATATTCACAAACGTATGGGCATGACGGATGAGCAGTATGCAAAATATTTGGTACATTGTAAGGACACACATGCACTTGGTCGTGTGGGTGAGGCAAAGGAGGTGGCCGACTCCATTATTTTCTTTGCCAGCGATAAGTCTAGTTTTATAACAGGCGCAACACTGCCCATTGATGGTGGACGACATGCTATGTGTCCGCGTTGAGCGTCAAATAAATTACTTTATGTTTGTTTGTGTTGTGTATTTTGTGCTAATAAAAATTTATTCTGAGTAAAAGCCTCTCTAGCACTTTATTTTTGCCGCATATCGCGAGTGTAGTGGAAAGCTAAGATAAAATAAATGAATTAGAAGTGCAAAAAATGTAAAAAAAATACAAGAACAGAAATCTCAATATGACTTTCGTATTTATTTAAGTTAGACACTCGAGTAAGAAAAAAAGAATTAAAATTTCGATAAGACTTACACGAATCGGATGCCGACTTTCCACAATAAAATTCAACATATTCTTTTAAGATGTATCAAAAGAAGAGCAGTTTTTATTGTGTTGAGCAATACTTCTTTTTCTTCTCTACTGGCGTAGGCACCGGATATGCGTTTATAGCCAAGTTAACAACAGCGCGCAAATCATCATCATACCGCTGTTTTTTCGACCTTTCGACGATTTCCTATATATTTCGTTTAGTTGTCCGTAGAGGGCTTGAAATGCCGTCCCACAGTGTCCTTATGCTGATGAGTGCGCTTAGAGAACAGGGGTGAAAGTCGAGTAGAAAACCGTTCGGCTGTCTGCAGCAGTGATTGCAGCTGTTTGACGTCGAACCTTCGTTATCTTTGTTGACGGGTGGTCTTGGCCACACAAAGTCGGGTGTGCTACAATTAGGTGATTCGATGTTGGATTCTGGAACCCTACACACGTCCAGAACACTGGAAGTATCTCGTTCATCTATCACAACATGACCTGTTTTGACTTTTTCGATCTGGAAATAGCCACAGCGGTGGCGGAGGCAGCGTTCATAAGTACGCTCAAGGCTCACATCGTCCTCGGACCTGGAGTTAACGACATATCCTCCCTTCAGGACACATAAATGTCACAAGGATCTACTCGTCTCTGCCCTTGTCCCGTTTGTCGCACTATTTGCACCGCGGGGATGCCAGCCTTTATTTCTACGAGGATATTAACCAGCTGGGGAAGATGTCGCTTCCCTATTAAGGGATCGTATATTCCAGATGCATGCATTGATCGTCATCAAAAGAGGGATATCTCATCAGAGACTGTTATCTCTGTTTTTTTACATGGCGGGCCAGCGCACAAACTAGTAGGCGAATAGGTTTAAATTTGTTTTATACATTTATATAGTGGGACGCTAGCTACGACCGCCCGCTCGCAGCCGCACCTTAGGTGAACAGACGTTGCAGTTAGACTTCAGCGGACGCTTAAACCGAATATATCGGAGTCGCTCCACTGAAGCTTTTAACCGCGACCAAAAACTCCACGCGGGTTTGTTTACCACAGCAGGTACAAGGTTGCTCGGCGTTTTCAGGGTGCCCGACATGGACCCAAGCAAGGATCGGATTTCAGTACAGCCCCACGACTGTAACTTCATACCCAGAAGCTTAACTACACCTCATTGCACCATTAATAAAGAGATTAAAGCGATGCATTTTGGTATTCTTATTTAGAGTGGCGACCTTGAAAATGAATTATAAAAACAATAAGGAGATTTGGAGATATAATAAATGCAAGGAGCTCCTCCTTCAATTTGTGGTGTGCCTCTTGAGGTTTTTCCACCAAACGGAGATAACCCCGGTTTATATTAAGCCGCCTCCGAAAGCCCGTTGAATTTTTATGAAGAGCGTTTATTCCCTGTCAAAAAATCATTCAGAGGGATTGACACTCCCTACCGAGGGGCGACCGCAATTCGAAAAATAAAGGTAATTTTTTATTTAAATTAATTTTTTATAACCTTTTTATGTTAGTTGGACCAGGACTCGAATCCTGGCCTTCCGAATGGCAGTACAACAGTCTTATATATATATATTATAACTAACTGACTGCAAAGATCGATTCATAATTTGCTTCTTACTTATCCTTTCCTTCTATTTTTATATTTAATTTATTGCAAAATTCGCATTGTTTTTTAGCACTTTCGGAGCAATAAGTAATCAGTACTACAAATATCTTCATCGGCCAGTGAAGAATGTCTTTTTTTCAAAAAGATAGAGAATGTGACTTACGAATTCCCCAAAACCTGACTGAATATGGTATCAAGTATATGAGAAATTAATTCCCAAGGATTGCTTTATATTGATTGCAAATTCAGAAAGGTTATTCCTTAAGGAAATATTATGTCTAAATTTTTAAATCATTTATAATTAATTATCATGCAAAAGTTCTAAGATTCAGCTAGTTTTCTTTAACAAAGCATCTCTCTGTTTTATTTTCTTTAACTAAAAAAAAAACTCAACAAAAATCCTGTGAGAAAATAAGTTTCTTAAAACAAACACTTTTTTTATATAAAAACATCACCCTTTGGGGTAGACAGACAGTCCAATGAACATGTCTAAGCTAACCAGGTATACCTTGGAATATTCATGCTAAACTTTATGTCCACCTAACTAGAAAACATGTGCACATTTCAGTTTACTAAAAATGGAAGTCTTAATAGCCTATTTCCACCAAGCACTTAAATGCATTTAAGGCTTCTGTTAAGTGAATGAAATGTCAAACGTTTCCACCGAAAGTGAGTTAACTCAAACAGCTCATTTTTGTTTACATTTGCAGTTTGCAAAATTTGTTACAATCAATTCAATCATGAATTCAAGAGACCGCATTTATTTTATTTTGCTATTTATACAATATTATGATTTGCAAGTGCAGATTATGGCTGCACGGACAGACGCTGCTGAA
Source organism: Ceratitis rosa (assembly GCA_037013455.1). Lineage (NCBI taxonomy): Eukaryota > Metazoa > Arthropoda > Insecta > Diptera > Tephritidae > Ceratitis > Ceratitis rosa. The sequence goes on from JAWMAG010000054.1 coordinate 18,630,882, forward strand.
AGGAAACTGCTTTTTTGCATGCTTACAACTGCCAGTGACTTCGATCCCCGATTGCCATTTCTTTGTATACATGAGAGTTTTTTCGGCAACCTCTCAATTCCTGAGCTCTTCCTTCCCAGCAATCCAGGCAATTTTGCTTCTCCGTAAGGTTCCATTTGCGTCGTTTTGTTTCCATTTTCAGTTTACCATAGTTTATTTTTTTAAGTAATTATTTATTTGGTTTTTCTAGAAAACCACAATTCGAGGAGTAGCTCGGACGAAAAATCGCTTAACCGATTACAAAACGCACATTATACAATAGATACATAAATATTTGTTTTGCGCCAATCAGCTGATAGTGGTCAGAGTCGCGTTTATTTTTATGTTGAGGGGATCGTTTTCTATTCCACAATTGCTTTTTGTTTGTTTTTTATTTTTATTTTATTTTATTTTTTAAAGAGGAGAAGCATTATCTTCGCCTATTACTTAATATATGCTTTTATGTCAATATTAATGCAAAAAAGTAACTTTTGCAGAAAAAATTTCACTATGCAAAATAAAAGTCTGGCCACTCATTAAATCCGAAAAAACACGACTCTGGCAAGAAATATACCGAAACGTCCGAAATGCTTATATTAGTAGTGACAGCATCGACTGTTAACATAACATTTTCTGTTAAATTACCGAAAGTGAGTTAACTCACTTTGAAAAGTGAGGTAACACACTTTTATACATCAACAAACACATGGGAATTTAGCATTTAAATGCGATGTTTAAATGCATTTCTGGTGGAAATAGGCTATAAGGGGTAAAACCACTGTTATTAGTTTCGTATTTAAATAGAAAAACAATTAATTTACTCCAAACAAATATTAAAAAATGGCGGAACTACATATGTACATTTTTATAAAGAGATTTTGGCTCTAGGAGCACCCCTTCTTCTTCAAAAAACGTGTTTCGAGAAAAATGCATTTAAAGTTTTGAGACATATAAAACATGCATATATACACACATAGGTATGTATATCGGAGCGGCGCGGTAAAAAGGCCTCGAAATTTCAATGAAATCGATAGCAGACACGTATAAAACCTTTTGTTCCCTATTCTAGAAGATTCTAATAATATGTTTAGCCAATAAAAAAAAATAATATTGTGAAGCATCTACAGGGGCCTTACCCTTTAGTTAGGAAATGTTCAATAGCATCTTATAGATCTTACAGATATCATATAGTGAGGTACACTCTTCAAATTCTCATAAAATTAACAGCTAAACTCTTTGCTCTCATCGCTGCAGGAGGCATAAATACTTACCGTACGAGTACATCGCTTTCTCATAATATATTGTATTTAATATTATTTACTTAATAGTGATGAATTGCAATTTGCTTTCCTTACATTGGCGCAAACACTCGTTGCATATCAGACATACATATAAATGAATGCGCTTTTTAAAAGCAACTACATATATATATGTATGTATACTCGCACATACGCTCTCACAGTACTTGTGTTTCCTCTCTTTATTTTAAAATAGTACATGCAGTTATTTGTATATAAATATTTGCATTCGCCAACATAAATTAGTTTATTCGCCGCTGTTAAATTGTAAAGTTCATCATGAGTTTAGCCGGTAAAGTTGTTATTGTAACCGGAGCAAGTTCGGGTATTGGTGCTGCAACTGCAGTGGAACTTGTAAAACTTGGTGCTAAAGTCGCATTGATAGGACGAAATGTAGAAAATCTTAAGGCCACTGAAACATCCTGCAAGGCAGCCAATAACAAATCGGAAATCCTCGCCATTGTTGCTGACGTCACTGTGGATGCGGAGCGTATAATAAAAACAACAGTTGATAAGTTTGGCAAATTGGATGTTTTAGTTAATAATGCTGGTTACGGTGAACTGGGTAACATTTTAGATAACGACGTTGATCAATTTGATCGTGTAATGAATACAAACTTACGTTCGGTTTTCCTTCTAACCAAACTTGCCGCGCCACATCTCATCAAGACGCAAGGCAATATTGTAAATGTCTCCAGTGTCGCCGGATTGCGTTCATTCGCTGGCGCTTCCGTCTATTGCACTTCCAAGGCTGCTCTTGATCAGTTCACACGTTGTATTGCCTTGGATTTGGCGCCGCATAAGGTGCGTGTAAATGCAGTGAATCCTGCTGTTATCGTCACGGACTTCCACAAACGTATGGGCATGACAGAGGAGCAGTATGCCAACTACTTAGAAGGTTGCAAGGCAAGCCATGCACTTGGTCGTGTGGGTGAGGCAAAGGAGGTGGCCGATGCTATTATTTTCTTGGCGAGTGACAGTGCAAGCTTTATAACGGGCGCAACACTGCCAATTGATGGTGGAAAGAATGTTATGTGCCCACGTTGAGCGACAAATTATAATAAATCTTTCATTTGAGTGAATTATATTTATATAGTATTTGTGCATTTTATTCTAATAAAAATTTGTTTTGAGTAACAAGCTGTGGCTGTATTTGTCTTTTAGAAAAATTAATTGTTTAATTTAGCTCCCAAACCCATGACTCTTCTCATAATAGCCCTCCGCTACTGTGTCGACGTCAAATGTGGTAAGATGCCATGCTAGTTTGGATGGGAAACTCGTCCTTTTCGACAATAGCCCATCAGCAGAGCGGTGCAAAAACAAGGTCTTACCGACTGCTTTATATCGATTTAAGGCCCTATTTGTAACCAGAATATGGATCGGATACAAGATCCTTCTGACTGGTAACCCTAATCTGACAATGAGAGCAAGGAGCGGAAATTGGAGCATTTCGCATGCATTATGAGATGCTAAAAATTACTACTGCAACCGCCAGTTAAAAATGGTCATAAGACAGCGGAATTACTAAACGCTCTTCGTCGAAATAGGAAAATAAAGCTTGCTATTAATGCATAACGAGCCAAAAAAAAAGTTCTCTCTTTAGTCCTGCTCTTTTTAATGCAGTTTAATTTCCGAAACCATGGAAAGGACATAGAAATTCCCCTCTGAATATTAAAATATAATTCAAAACCTGAATTGATCAATTACTGATTAAATCAAACTTTATTTTTGCATATATGTATGTATGTGTATATGAATCCCTGAGAGCACTTACCGCTTGTAGTGCAAAGATAAGATTAAACAAACGAATATTATTCAATAAGCCATTTTGATTAGATTTTCATATTGATTGTAAAATAGACCCAGTAGGAAAAAATTGCAGAAATTTCGACTCAAGCCTTACCCGAATCGGATAGTTTTCACAATACAAGCCAACATACCTATCGTCCATTGGCATTCAATAGATACTCTGAATAAGAAAAGTCAGCAATATACCGAGTTGCTGATGAGTGCCCCCAGAGAGCGGGAGTGCAAGTCGAGTAGAAAATCGTTCGGCAGTCTGTTGTGATTGCAGCTTTTTGAGGTCGAATTTTCCTTTTATTTGTTGACGGGCGTTCTTTGATACACAGAGGCAAGTGCGTGCCTTCGCTGCAACAAAATAATTGCTAAATCTCACGGTTGTACTCATGTATGTTTTTTGACAGATTTTCGATTAAAAATCTCACTTCTGAGCAAAGAAAGTTCCAGCTCTTGCGAACGTCGAGATATAGACACATTCGGGTCTTCGGTTAACGACAAAAAACCTCATGGACCAAATTTCCCATCGAATCGCTGATGAATCGCAACAAAATCCATCCATATGTATAGCAGATGGTGACTGGTAAGAAAACTGGATCACTTCAAGTAACGTCAAATGAAAAAAGTCATGGTCGAAGGACAGTGAGCTAGAACAAACGGTCTTCAAGCTAGGATTAACTACCATGACGGTTTTGCTGTGTGTGGTTAGCAAGCACCTACTCTACGGCCGAACTCTCGGAACTGTATTGCCAGCGATTGGACCGTCTGAGGGAAGTAATCGGCCAACAGGAGGGGAATTGTGTTTTATCTGGACAACGTCAAGCCGAACACATCGATAGTAACTCGACAGAAGCAAAATACTCTTATATTCTCTTAAAATGTAAAATTTTTTATACAAACTACACTATCTACTCCCTTTCAAAGATATACAAATTTCTTATAAACTAAGAGAACAAAGCCTATATATTCTTTGCTACCCATTAGTTTATTCTTTGCCGTGAAATAGAACAGTTCGTAATGAGTTTAGCGGGAAAAGTTGTTATTGTAACCGGAGCAAGTTCGGGTATTGGTGCTGCAACCGCAGTGGAGTTTGCCAAACAGGGCGCTAAAGTCGCATTGGTAGGACGAAATGAGGCAAATTTGAAGGCCACTGAAACATCCTGCAAGGTAGCCAATAACAAAGCTGAGTTACTACCCATTGTTGCTGACGTCACTGTGGATGCGGAACGTATTGTAAAAACAACAGTTGATAAGTTTGGCAAATTGGATGTTTTAGTCAATAATGCGGGCATAGCAGAGACTTGCCACATCTTGGACATTGAAGTTGAACAATTTGATCGCATATTGGATACCAATTTACGTGCAGTCTTTCTTCTAACCAAATACGCCGCGCCACACTTAATAAAAACGCAAGGCAGTATTGTGAATGTCTCCAGTGTCGCTGGATTACGTTCATTTCCTAATGTTTCGGTCTATTGCACTTCCAAGGCCGCTCTCGATCAGTTCACACGTTGCATTGCCTTGGATTTGGCGCCGCATCAAGTGCGTGTAAATGCCGTTAATCCTGGTGTTATCATCACGGATATTCATAAACGGAGCGGCATGACGGAGGAGCAGTATGCCAAATATTTGGTACATTCTAAGGAGACACATGCACTTGGTCGTGTGGGTGAGGCAAAGGAGGTGGCCGACTCCATTATTTTCTTGGCGAGTGACAGTGCAAGCTTTATAACGGGCGCAACACTACCTATTGATGGTGGAAAGCATGCTATGTGTCCGCGTTGAGCGTCAAATAAACTACTTTATGTTTGTTTGTATATGTGTATTTTGTGCTAATAAAAATTTATTCTGAGTAACTAAGTGTGTCTTATTTTTGATATTGATAAAGATCGAGCACGATCTTGGAAGCAACAACAAAATTTTTTTCTTTGCCTCTTCCAAAATGGCCGGATTTGTGTTAAAAAAACAGCATTTTGAGGGGGCAAGGAAATTTATGGTGGAAATTTACCCTCAAAGTGGTGATTTTAGCTTCGAAGATATAGAGCATCCTAGCCAAAATGTTTGAAAGAGGAGACCTGCTAAAACCAGGCAAAACCATTAAGCCATATAATTACTCTTTTCGGTACCTTATCTTCTCTCTCATTGACACCTTCTCATCATTTTGGTAAAAAAAAAAGAATTTGTCAAAGAATTTCCTTGTTTCTCTCTGGTGCGTTGTAATAAATATTCTACTTTAAGAGAGCAGAATTACTGAACCCTCTTTTTCAAATAAGAAAAATAAGTTTGCTCTTATTTTACAGTGAGCGAAAAAACTGATTCAATGATATTCTGATTTCTAAAAAAAAAATTCAAAAAAAAAACCTTCAGTACTAGAATTCAATGTATTCAAGTATACATGCTTGCCGTAAGAGACGTGTAAACTTCAAAAGTTCACGCGACAACCGGGTTTTTATACCAGAATGACTGGGATTTTTATCCGCCAAGAACTGACACTTCCGTAGTATTCCGAAAAAAAACCACAACAACAACAACATTAAACCAGCCAACAATTAGCTAGTGGTTGAAACAAATTTTTCGAAGATTCGTTCGAAAAAGCCTGCCTGGCACTTTATTTTTGACAGCATATCCCAGGTGTAGGCTGACATTCTTGTTGGTGTTAATATTCATACTGGTTCCAAAATAGACGGATTTATCTAAGTTCAATGTTATGACTGTAAACAGTGACGCGGATGTTCGTATGATGACAGTAGCTATTTCGTCTTGCCCTCATTCACTACCAGACCCATATGCTTCGCTTCCTTATGCTGTGAGATATCACAGCGCGGTTGTTGCCTGAACTTTCCCGTAAGTCACCGTATCTTTTCGTGCCCAATAACTTCATTTGCAGCTGTACATAAGAAGCTTGAAATGCCGTTTCACAGTTCACGAGTTCACATATTTACAGTTATGAACTGAAGTATTGGCATAGCAAGATAGTTCAACTTTAACATCTTTTTTTGACCACTTATGAAAATATTTGTAATTCCGAAGAAAAAAATGCTAGACAGAGGGACACATTTTCAACTATTTTCACTTCAATTCATTCCTCTTTCCTTTTAGCCGTGACCCAAGGCTCTACACTGATTAGTTACCGCATCTTGCACTAGAATTGCTCAAGTTTCAGGGTGCAGAGAACGTAATTACAACGAAAAGGTCATCCGTTTGTCATTTTTGACAGCCGGTCGACGCCAGATTTCTATGAGGGCATTTCACCCCACATATCGATGAGCCCTGTTCACCACAACTTAGCAGAGAACTAGCAGAATTGTGCTCACAATCGTTGAATGAGTACAATAATGAGAATTTCCATGCAAAATAAATGTAAAATTGATAAAAACCTATTCAAGATAAATGTAAACATGTAGATGGGTATTATCAGAAATTTCTAATTTCAATTTCTGTTTATTTGCTTTTAATAATTTGCAAATTTAAACATTTCTGTAATTTATCAAACCATATGATAGTATTGTATGTACTCGCATATTTCTCATTTTTACTAATAATTTTTTAAGGATAAAATTAATGGTAGTCATCATAATTGAGATATAATAAATGATATTTGATTAAATTCCTTTATATACCAGGTATGTTAGTTGAAATTTGCCGTTTTTTTTGATAAAGAAAACACTTAATTTTCAGAGGAATCTCAAAATTTTTTTATTCAAAGTATTGACCATTGGTTTCTACACATTTCGCCCCCCACTGCTCTGCACGGGGGTGTCCCATCGATGCGAAAAGGTGATAGTCGGACGGGGCGAGGTCTGGAGAGTACGGCGGGTACGATAATATTTCCCAATTAAGTGTTTTTAATATGTCTTTCACCAGTTTAGCGGTACGAGACCGCGCGTTGTCATGTTGCAAGATAACTTTGCCATGTCTTCGGGTCCATTCCGACCATTTTTCGATCAACGCATGATTCAAATTGATCATTTGCTGTCGGTAGCGATCCGTGTTCACCGTTTCACCAGGGTTTAACAGCTCGTAGTACACCACGCCACACTGGTCCCACCAAACACAGAGCATTGTCTTACGGCCAAAGCGATTTGGCCTTGCAGTCGATGGGCCAGTTTCACCAGGGGAAAGCCATGATTTTTTTCGCTTCGGGTTCTCAAAATAAATCCATTTTTCGTCCCACGTGACAATTCGATGCAGAAAATATTTCCTTTCGAATCGTTGAAGCAGCATTTCACAAACGGTTTTTCGATTTTCCATTTGTCTATACGTATCGTTCAGCTGGTGTGGCACCCATTTTCCATACTTCTGGATCTTTCCCATCGCTTTTAAACGTTGGCAAATTGCTCCTCGCGTCACATGTAGTGTTTCTGTCAATTTTTATTGCGATTTACTTGGAACGAAACTCGACATATTCACTGAGGTAAACAAATATGACGCTATTATTTTGGCGGAATATGACTTGCGTATTTTTGTAGGTTAATGTCAATAGAAAAAAATTACATACATGCCAAATCATAGAAATTTATACATATTGCTAGCGACATCTACTAGTAAAACCGGCAAACTTCAACAAACAAACCTGGTATTATTTATTTTTGGGGTAAATATCGAAATAAGGAAAGAAGTCAAAATTTATTCATTCATTTAAACATATGAGCGTACGTACATACATACACGTATGTACATAGTATTTATGTATGTACAGTACAAGAAGCAAAAACGTACACATCTAGCAAAAAAATACCACGCCATCACCGTGACAAGACTATTTGAATGGCCATTGCTAGTTCAATTGCAAAAAAGCCCTTCTCAAGACGAACGCTGGCGCACCGTCTACTAAACGAGCAACACACATCTCCTCGCATGCGATTCGCCTACAAACCAAAGTGCGAAAAATTGGAAGTTGAACAAATTTGTGTCTTTTCGACAGCAGCAAATCGCGCTCCCGATAGAGTAAACTTTTTCTTTAGAATTACCAAACGGATTTTAAATGATTGGCAAACAAATGAATTTGTTTATTTAATTTATGTTTAGTAATTCGAAAATATGTAAAATTTAATAGAAACTTAAAATCTATGAGGAATTAATTAACAAATGACAGAAATGACTCCTATAAATTCTAAAACTTCTTCGATTATTAAATTCATTCATATTTTAATTATTAAAAATATAGAAATATTATTTAAAAATATTTATTAACTTGGCACAATTGAAAATTTCAATAAAAAGTTCAAACTTATGAAGTTATATAAGAATCACTCCTATAACTGTTGATTAGTGATTGATATTTTCATGGTATACAAAGTTTACTGTACCTCAGTTCCTACACCAAAATACGAAAAATATGAAATCTAGTAAAAATTTGTAATCGTCGCGAAGATTTGGCTTGTGGATGGCGGGGTGTAAGAGGAAGGGCACGGGCATTATTAAGATTGTGTGCGTTCTGCGTATACATATTAATTGCTTGCATGTATGGGTTTTCACTTCAAAGTGAGTTCGACATCAATTTTTAGATTTTTGCTAAAATTTCAGACCGAGACGGTATTTGTATGTATTGGTTTTTTGTATACATATAGGGAGCTTTGAATGTATGTGTTGGCGACAAATAGCAAATATTCTTAAATTTTAGATAACTATTATTCATGAATAAATATCCCCTTTTGCTCATGTGGTATTGCGAAATACCGACGGCAAGTCAAAACTTATTGAATAACTGCCATCAGATAATTCATAAACCTCTATATAAATATATCTGTTCTCATAATTTATTAAATATTTGGAAAATAGTATTTTCGCTTATTAGATAACAATAGTACAAAGATTTGTTATCTATCGTTATTCCGAGACGGTGAATTACATTTCTGAGCATATTCACTGTTACCACGCTCATCAATGTTATGAGCCCAAAATTGAATTCTGTTAAATTCCCTTCCAGCAACTTGGCATCTTTTAACAGTTTACGCGCTGGTCCGCAATTGAACCTTCTCGTTACTCTAAGTTCTCTGAACCTTCTCGTTGTATTTACGTTCTCTGCTCTGCGTTCGTTAGATCAGAGAATGTTTATCAACTCTAAGTTCTCTGATAAGACTTTTAAGTGAATATACCTGTTAAAATCAACAACTGATTAATGCATGTATGTACACACATACATACATAAATCTACGCTCTCACAATACTTTTACGTTTAATCTATTGTGAAATTCGATACAGACGATGTGTATCATATTTGTAGTTATTTGTATATAAATATTTGCATTCGCCAACATAAATTAGTTTACTCCCCGCTGTTAAATTGTAAAGTTCATCATGAGTTTAGCCGGTAAAGTTATTATTGTAACCGGAGCAAGTTCGGGTATTGGTGCTGCAACTGCAGTAGAGTTTGCCAAACTCGGTGCTAAAGTCGCATTGATAGGACGAAATGAGGCAAATTTGAAGGCCACTGAAACATCCTGCAAGGCAGCCAATAACAAAGCTGAGTTACTACCCATTGTTGCTGACGTCACTGTGGATGCGGAGCGTATTATAAAAACAACAGTTGATAAGTTTGGCAAATTGGATGTGTTAGTTAATAATGCTGGCTACGGTGAAATGGGTAGCATTTTAGATATCGACGTTGATCAATTTGATCGTGTAATGAATACAAACTTACGTTCGGTTTTCCTTCTAACCAAACTTGCCGCGCCACATCTCATCAAGACGCAAGGTAATATTGTAAATGTCTCCAGTGTCGCCGGATTGCGTTCACTCGCTGGTGCTTCCGTCTATTGCACTTCCAAGGCTGCTCTTGATCAGTTCACACGTTGTATTGCCTTGGATTTGGCGCCGCATAAGGTGCGTGTAAATGCAGTGAATCCTGCTGTTATCATCACGGACTTCCACAAACGTATGGGCATGACAGAGGAGGAGTATGCCATCTATTTGGAAGGTTGCAAGGCAGGTCATGCACTTGGTCGTGTGGGCGAGGCAAAGGAGGTGGCCGATGGTATTATTTTCTTGGCGAGTGACAGTGCAAGCTTTATAACGGGCGCAACACTGCCCATTGATGGTGGAAAGACTGTTATGTGCCCGCGTTGAGCGTCAAATAATTAAATTACTTTATGTTTGTTTGTATATGTGTATTTTGTGCTAATAAAAATTTATTCTGAGTAACTAAGTGTATCTTAGTTTTGATATTGATGAAGATCGAGCACGATCTTGGAAGCAACAACAAAATTTTTTTCTTTGCCTCAACCAAAATGGCCGGATTTGTGTTAAATAAACAGCATTTTGAGGGGCAAGGTTTATTTTCTATTTTAATTGAGTGCTTGTGGAAAGTTATGGTGGTGATTTTAGCTTCGAAGGCATCCTAGCCAAAATGTTTGAAAGAAGAGACCTGCTAAAACCAGCCAGAACGATTTTGGGGTCATTGGTTCGGGTCTTTTAAAGAATACAGAAAATGGCTCAGTTATTGAATCGAAGGCAGAGAGGACTCATTGTTTAGACATGGTATTCGAAAAAAATAGTCGCGCATTATTTACGTTTTCAAAAAAAAAAGCACCGAATTAATTTGTAATTTCACTACTTTATGATTTTAAATGTTTTTAATGGCTTGCGATATTTATTATGTTGCGTGGAGATAAAAAGTTACAGGGAGAATTCAATAAAAAACATGCTAGAATGAATTTAAACAATATTATTACTCTTTTCAGTCCCTTGTCTCCTCTCTGTTTGACACATTCTCATCATTTTGGTAAAAAAAAATTTGTCAAAGAATTCCCTCCTTTCCAAATAGGAAAAATAAGTTCGCTCTTATTTTACAGTATAAATTTCAAAAGTTCACGCGGCAGTCGGGTTTTTATATCGGAACGAACAGGATTTTTATTCGCCAAAAACTGACACTTCCGTAGTATCCCAAAAAAAAAGAACAACAACAACATTAAACCAGACAACAATTAGCCGGTGGTTGAAGCATATTTTTCGAATATAACCATAAATAAAAAACATTTTGTATTTCTTTAATAAGCATGTACCTATTCGCTCTTGTCCATGGTTTAATAGAGAAGTGAGGCTGTTAAAAAGCGCAATGTCTCCTACAACGCCTGGAAAAGAAGACCGACTGAAGAGAATTGAAACGTTTACAAACATGAGTTAACTTACTTTCGGTAATTTAACAGAAAATGTTATGTTAACAGTCGATGCTGTCACCACTAATGTAAACATTTCGGAAGTTTCGGTATATTTCTTGCCAGAGTCGTGTATTTTCGGATTTAATGAGGGGCCAGACTTTTATTTTGCATGGTGAAATTTTTTCTGCAAAAGTTACTTTTTTGCATTAATATTGTCATAAAAACATATATTAAGTAATTGGCGAAGATAATGCTTCTCCTCATTAAAAAATAAAATTAAAAAAGAATAAAAAACAAACAAAAAGCAATTGTGGAATAGAAAACGATCCCCTCAACATAAAAATATACGCGACTCTGTCAACTATCAGCTGATTGCGCAAAGCAAAGAATTATGTATATATAATGTGCGCTTTGTAACCGGTTAAGGGATTTTTCGGCCGAGCTACTCCTCGAATTGTGGTTTTCTAGAAAAAAACACTTAATTACTTAAAAAAATAAACTAAACTGAAAATGGAAACAAAACGACGCAAGTGGAACCTTACGGAGGAGCAAAGTTTCCTAGATTACTGGGAAGGAAGAGATCAGGAATTGAGAGTTAGCCGAAAAAACTCTCATGTATGCAAAGAAATGGCATTTTTGGCAAAGTTGTAAGCATGCAAAAAAGCATTTTCCTTTCAGCAGCGTCTGTCCGTGCAGTAATAATCTGCACTTGCAAATCATAAGATTCCATAAATAACAAAATAAAATGGATACGGTCTCTTGAATTCATGATTTTAATACTTGTGACAAATTTTGCAAACTGCAAATGTAAGCAAAAATCAGCTGTTTGAGTTAACTCACTTTCGGTGGAAACGTTTGACATTTCATTCACTTAACAGAGGCCTTAAATGCATTTAAGTGCTCGGTGGAAATAGGCTATTACTCAAGGTTTAAAGAACATAAGGTTACAACAACCGTATCTCACCGAACCAACTTCGCCATATATTCAGTGGGCAGAATGTGATATTATATAACAAAAAGAAATCATTTTTTTTTTCAAAAATGTTTATGTACATATGTAAATATGGGAAAAATTTCTATGCAGAAGAAAACACTAACACTACAAATTTTGTTTTTGATTTTACGTACTAACGCCACCGCAGTCACATATTTGGCCACTTTTTTTTATTAAAAGATGGCGGAAAAATTAGCGAAAAATAAGCTACTGTGCAAGGTTTTGATGAAACCAAGGTCGAGGTGGCCAGTTAAAAACCAAATATTTACACAAATTTAATACGAAAGTACCATTTTCAAATCAATACTTCTTTCTTGCAGATATATTATGTTGCTACCTATCCGATGAATTCTAGTTTTCTTAATGCCAAAATTTCAGGTTTTTAGCCCAACAAATTGTATCATTAAATTCATAAAATGGAGCGGTTACGGAATATTCTACAATATCGCATGTTTTTCAAAATATATTAATATAAATCACTCACGTAATTTTTTTTTTTTCAAATTTTTGTCCACATTTTTTCACCGCTTCGAATTTTTAAATACGATTTTTTCACAAAATTTGGATCATCCATTTCCCAAAAGCTCTTTAGCAGGCAAAGAATATATCCGAAAATGTTTTTTTTTTTTATTAAATATTTTATAATATTGCGCGTTCGCTTTGAATTTTGATTATTTTTAACGTATCTGACATTATTTTCTCATGCCATTCATATTACATGACACCAAAGGTTAAGTTGCTAGCTATAGAAATTTTTGTTAAATTTAACATTAATTTTTATAATTTAAAAATTGTTTAAAACTAAAATACATTTGTTCGTCAAAAAACTATTCAGAACGTTTTAATTGTGGTTAATATTAATTTTAAAAAGTTTTTAATGCAAGGCTCTAGAATTTTATAGTCAAAATGTTAAGTTGTTTTATAGATAAAATTATGAAAATTTATTTTAAAATCTTCGGCAACCCACAAAATTGAACCAACTTCGTCATTAATTATATGATTTCGCTCTTGTCGTAACCTTGTATTCTATAAACCTTGAGTTTTACTTTAAATGAATTTTTCACTTTCTGTGCACGATTGGAAAAGGAATAGAATTTCTATTTAACCATTTCATTGAACTTACCATATTGAAGTATAAAAAAATATTCTTTAATTATTATTTTGTTACAAAATGGCGGTGATTTCTTCTAAAGGATGAAACCGAATAAATACTAAATTTTTATTTAAAAAAAAGTTTACATTTAATCGAAAAACGGCTACTTACTTCCAAAAAAAAATATATTTGTGGAACTACCATCAGATTTCAGATAAATCGATGCAATAGAGTCCGAATAATCTGCCCTCCCAGTTGGAAAAATCTGACTTTGAGAAAAACGCTTTTAAAGTTTTCATTGTACTCAGCGTACGCTGTGAGGGGCTGCAGCAAAATAAAAAGTTCAGCTATTTAAAATATTTTTTTTTTTTCACTTTAAAGCAAATTGCATATCATTTCTAAGACCCAAAGGTAACCTGTGAGCAAAAAAAAAATTAAGTTTTCCAAAATTCCAGAGTGGCTTTACCGTTTAATTCATTTCAACAGTCTAGTAACAGCAACATACAAAATTATATATGTATATATGTTAATTGTACATGAAATTATTTGAGAGTATTCTCAAGTACTATACCTTCAGTTGCGTATGTTGAGTATACAAAGATCAATTGTGATATATTATTCATTCCATTCCAGTGTATTTCTCTTCGTATGTATTTTCATTCACATTCACTTACATAGAGACCGCTGCCATTCTAACAACGAGAGAATGTTTTAGAACTGTTTAATGTCGATCCACCTTACGATACCTAAGGGTTAATGGAAATTATTTTCTCTTCCTTGAAACCAAAAAAAAAAAAAACTAAACAAGGAAGGACTTATTTCAGTTTAATTAGCAAGTGTTCAATAGATCTCATATAGTGAGGTACACTATTCAAATTCTCATGAAATTAACAGCTTTGCTCTCATCGCTGCAGGAGACATAAATACTTACCGTACGAGTACATCGCCTTCTCATGATATACGAGTATTTAATATTATTTACTCAGTTATGATGACTTGCAACTTCTTTCCTCACATTTACCACAAACGTTCGTTAGATAGTGAAAGTGAATATACCTGTTAAAACCAACAGTTGATTTATGTACATACATACATACATACATTCATATATTTACGCTCTCATGATACTCTTACGTTTAATCTAGTTATTGTGAAATTCGATACAGACGGTGTGTACCATTATTTGTAGTTATTTGTATATAAATATTTGCATCCGCCAAAATTAGTTTATTCCCCGCTGTTAAATTGTAAAGTTCATCATGAGTTTAGCCGGTAAAGTTGTTATTGTAACCGGAGCAAGTTCGGGTATTGGTGCTGCAACTGCAGTGGAACTTGTAAAACTCGATGCTAAAGTCGCATTGGTAGGACGAAATGTAGAAAATCTGAAGGCCACTGAAACATCCTGCAAGGCAGCCAATAACAAAGCTGAGTTACTACCCATTGTTGCTGACGTCACTGTGGATGCGGAGCGTATTATAAAAACAACAGTTGATAAGTTTGGCAAATTGGATGTGTTGGTCAATAATGCTGGTTACGGCGAACTGGGTAACATTTTAGATATCGATGTTGATCAATTTGATCGCGTAATGAATACAAACTTACGTTCGGTTTTCCTTCTAACCAAACTTGCCGCATCGCATTTGATAAAAACGCAAGGCAATATTGTAAATGTCTCCAGTATCGCCGGATTGCGTGCATTCGATGGTGCTTCCGTCTATTGCACTTCCAAGGCTGCTCTTGATCAGTTCACACGTTGTATTGCCTTGGATTTGGCGCCGCATAAGGTACGGGTAAATGCAGTGAATCCTGGTACTATCATCACGGACTTCCACAAACGAATGGGCATGACAGAGGAGGAGTATGCCAACTACTTGGAAGATGGCAAGGCGATACATGCACTTGGTCGTGTGGGCGAGGCCAAGGAGGTGGCCGACTCCATTATTTTCTTTGCCAGCGATAAGTCCAGTTTTATAACAGGCGCAACACTGCCCATTGATGGTGGACGGCATGCTATGTGCCCACGTTGAGCGGCAAATTAAATCTTTCATTTGTGGGAATTATATTTATATATGTATTTGGGCATTATATTCTAATAAAAATTTGTTTTGTGTAACAAGCTGTGCCTGTATTTGTATTTTTGAAAAATGAATTGTTTCAATTAACTCTCTAAAATTATTAAATGTTCGTCCGGTCACGCTTCAAACCCATTACTACTCCGCCGAATTTAAATGTGCCATGATAGTTTGGTTGGGAAACCCGTCTTGCCGACTGCTCTACATCGTTTTAGGGCACTCTTTGTAACCAGAATATGGATCGGATACAAGATCCTTCCGACCGCAACCTTAATCTGACAATGAGAGAAAGCAGCGCATATTTGGGCTTTCCGCATGCATATTCTGTTGTGAAAGTATAATATTAAAACTTAGTACTTAGTAAGAGCCAGCCCCGTGAAGTAATACATCATTGTTAGTTGCGCGAGTGATAGCTAGTGGAGGGGTGTTTATCTTATAGATGGAACTGTGTGGTTGCAAATCGCACACACTGTTATGTCGGTATAACAGTACCCAAGAGAGTTTCCGCTTCAGGGTGGTCCCTGCGGTAGCATCCCAGTAGGGACTGCTTGCACAGCAAAGCATTGTGCTCCTTAACTCGTAGCATAGATGCTTCGCTGTGCAAGTGATGCTCCGGCGACATCAGGAGGTTTCCTGTCGCAGTCCTAAGGGCGGTGTTCTGGCATGCCTGTAATTTTTTCATCTGCGTCTCGTTCGTCCCGGGCGCCCAGATCGGTGCAGCATAATTTACGATCGGCCGGCCAATTGCTTTAAAGGTTGCCACCAAGGTTTCTTTATCTTTACCCCAGGTGCGGCGGGCTAGCGCTTTGAGTATTTTGTTGCGGCCCTGGAGTTTTGCGGCAATTGCGGTCGTATGCGGAGCGAAGAAGAGCAGGCTATCGAATGTGACCCCTAATATCTTAGGGTTGTTTACAGTTGGAATTTTTTGGTAATCAACTTTCATATCGAGTTCTAGCCTGTACTCCTTCGTCCAGCTGGTGAAGAGGGTAGCCGAGAATTTCATCGGTTGTATTGTATATGTAGATGTCTTGCAGTGAAGAAATAGGAGAGATCGGCGAGGTAGCAGTTCACCTTCGAACATAGGTCGTCAATATCCTGGCCAAACGCCAATATCTTGCAATCATCGGCATACGAGGTTAGGGAAACTCCTTCCGGTGGAGGAGGGAGCTTCGAGACATAAAAATTAAACAGTAGCGGGGAGAGGACACCACCCAGCGGAACCCCCTGTTTAATTTTTCTTAACTCCGATGTTTCATCTCGGAATATGACCGATGATTGTCGACCACTCAGGTAGCCCATGTCCCACCTCTGCAACCCCGGCGGTAATGAGGATTCCTCAAAGTCACTGAGTAGCACTGAATGATTGACAGTGTCAAAATGTTTTGACAGATCCAGTGCTACCAGGACAGTTCTCGCGCAAGGTCAGTTTTGGTTCAGGCCATTGACTATCTGAGTGTTTATGGCGTTAAGTGCTGTTGTGGTACTGTGCCCTTTCCGGAAGCCATGCTGATGTGCTGCTGGACGCAGATGGTGAGTAAAAGTCGAGAGCAGCAAGGCCTCAAGTGTCTTCGCTACTGGGGAGAGGAGAGTTATCGGCCGATAAGACTCTCCTTTGTTCGCTGGTTTCCCCGGTTTAAGTAGCGGGACCACCATACCGTTTTTCCACACATCTGGTATAATTAGGGTGGTCAAAGACAAATTGAGGACCAGCTCCCGCTGGTCCGAGATGTTTTAGCATCAGCATGCTTATTCCGTCAGGGCCGATGGATTTGGAGGCTTTCGCCTTCCCGATAACCCCCTGAACCTCTTCTCTGGACAAATCAAGCGCCGCGCTTGTGTTTGGCAGTTTGCGCATACGGCGGGTTTCTTCTGCCGAAGGATGCAATGTGAAAAGTCGGCTAAAATAGCTCGCGCATCTCTGCGGGTCCGACGAGGCGCGGTTACCGAATGAAATTTCCATTCGGTCATCGCGTCTCGTCGGGTTAGACAGCGACTTGTCTGTAGCCCAGAGCTTGGTTGCCTCAGAAGAGAGGTTGCAGGACATTAAGTGATCCTCCCACTTTTTCCGCTTATGGTTGTCTACTACGGTCCGAATCTCCGCGTTTAAATCCCTGATTAGGGGATTCCCGGGATCGGAGTCACGAAGGATGTCGCGCCTTGATGCTAAAGCCGCCGCTTCCGTCGGGAAATTAGGACGGATTTCCGCAATTCGGCCTGCCGGGATGAAGCGGGCGGCAGCGGTCACAACAATTCTGCGGAAAGAAAGCTCACCAGAGGTGACGTCTGTTGGAGTGGGAAGAGCACTGAAGGCGTTCTCGGTCAATTCCGTGAAGCCGGTCCAGTTAGCTTTCTTAAAATTAACGAATGTCCTGTGATCCGCGGAAACAAAGTCCGGAGGTCTATCAATCGAGATGTGTATGGGTAAGTGGTCCGATGCTAGTGTCAGTATAGGTCGCCAGACTATACTGTTTATCAGACCAGGACTTGCAATTGTAATATCAGGCGAGCACCCACAACTCTAGTGGGGATATTATCGTTCATTGTGCAAAATGTCGAATTGTCTATCTGTTCCGCCAGCTCCATTCCTCTACGGTCATTTGACAGGCTAGAATGCCAAAGATCGTGATGCGCGTTAAAGTCGCCCAAAACCAAACGGTTTTCGCCTCTGAGTAGCGCACCTTTATCAGGGCTATATCCAACTGGGCACCTCGTAACGTGAGGAATGTATATATTAAATATTTCGAGCTCGGCATCGCCTGACCGGATAGCTATGCCCTGACATTCTAGGGTAGTATCCCTGCGGTTGATGTCGCCATGGATGAGACGATACTGCACGGTGTTGTGTAGGATGAACGCTAAGCCCCCACCATGGTCTCGCTCACGATCCTTGCGAATTATATTGTATCCGGCCCGGCTCAGAAGATCCAAGCGGGCGGTCAGCTTCGTTTCCTGGGTCGCAGCAATTGACTGATGCTCCCGGCTCATGTAGTCGACTATCTCGTTTACAGATAGTTTTTGACCGCTACAGCCACATGGAGCCGAACGTTGTCTAATCATGCCTTTCGGTCATTTCTAGCCGTTTTTGATGCCACATACAGCATATGCATTTAAGCTTGGCAGGGATCTTGGTTATAGTAATGCAATGTTGGTCACTTCACTGAGTAGTGTTTGAGTTCTAAAATGTTTCTTCTATAACACAGATCAGACAACAGAAAATGGAACCACTCCAAAAGACTAAACACACAAAGAAGTTCGTTCGTTGTACAGCTGCCAGGGACCGAATTTCCATCTCCAAATCGCTACTGAATCGAAAAAACCGACGAAATTCCGAAGCGGATGCTGACTGGTGATGAAAAGTGGAGCACTTGCAAGAAGATTTGGTTGTGAGTTTGGTGGAATTGTTTGGGAAACATCCATTATGAGCTCCTCCCTTATGACCGAACTCTTACCTCCGATTTTACTATCAGTGATTGGATCGTCTTAAGGAAGCAACTCTGTGTGATTAGCCAACAGAACCACCCTAGACCACACTCATCAATAATGACACACCAGATGTCAGAATTGACAGGCCAGACAGGTTTTGTTGTGATTTTAATGAGATTGGATCATAGAAAATATCTATTATGAGCTGCTCGTCTACGGGCAAAATCTTAATTCGAACCTATACTCTCAGCAATTGGATCGTCTAAAAGAAGCAATCACCCATAAGCACCCAGCTTTGGCCAACAGGAGGGGAACTGTGGTTCATTAGGTCAACGCCAGGCCACAGATGTCGATAGTGGCTCGCTAGAAACTCCGAGAGCTTGTTTTTGGAGGTACTTATGCATCCATATATTTATAGTCCAGACCTCGCATTAAGTGATTATCATCTATTCCTGTCTATGAAAATCATTTGTCCCATTTTGCTATCAATAGAAACAAGGGTTTCTATAAGAGAGAGGCATAAAGACATTAACTTCAAAAATGACAAAAAGTTATCGAGCAAAACAGTGCATATTTGACATGAATTGGATAATTTTAGGTATAGTAAATAAAGTCTTCAATTTAAGGAAAAATAGTAAGTCGAAAAAAATATAAATTTTTCGAATAGATTTCCAGAAAGTTCTTTCTTATGTCATACGCAGAAGACAATGTTCAGATATTAGGTCTCTACGTTCAGTGGTTTAGACTATGGATTCATACGTCACTCATTCATGACTAAATTGATAAGAGGTGCTATCAATAGCCCATTCCTACTTAGCGAGCTTAACTTTACCATCCCATTAAGATCATCTAGACACTTTAGGCCCCTTTCATTGGGCTCATGCAGAACAAACTTTGAAATGCACGACCCTTTTAGATCTTTATGTAACGATTTTAATACACATTTCCCCAACCTTGATTCCTCTGAGTCGCTTTTCTGTATCAAAACCTACTTACTGAGGTGCTTTAAATAATTAAATAAATTCCCTCTCCTCTTCCCAATGCAATTTTATAGCAGCTGATGAACAAATCTGTAGCTGTTTAGTGTAAGAGGCAAGTGTAACCGCGACTTTTCGCGATCGGTTTCGGGTTCGGGGCAGTCCGGGCTGTTACTGGCAAAACTTTCAGATACAGATTCGGGTTATAGAGATAAAAGTCATTTGAAAATCGATGTAGTATTTTTTACAACACATAAAAGTATCGAAACTTTATTGGACTATGTATGTAATCAAAAAAAAAAAAAATTCGAAACTACCGTGGATTCGGCAATTTTCAATTGTCTCACAAGTCACATAAATATGTTCAAAATTTACAAATTTTTCTGATTCAAAATGTTAAAGAGTAATATTTCATCACTGGTTTAATAAATATACCGTTATATTTTGCCACAAATCAAATAAGCAAAGTGCCTAAAAATATGCATGTGACGCGTGAGGGTTTTTTCCCCAAGACGACAATTTTGTTGAAATATGGAAGATAAAAATCTTTTAGATTACAATACGAGCTTTAACGGTGGAGAAAGCAATAGATTTGTATTTTTGAGTACCTACGATATGTATCTGCCTGCCGCATAACTAACACTCAAGATAGATTTAAATTCAATTTCGCAAGAATGCGAAACAAACTTTTCGAAAATTATATTAGGTCAAGTAAAAAGTTCGTTCGGTTTCTATCTAAGAGACGTCGTTATTGTCCATAGTACTAGTGTTACGTGTCGCATCATGTCATACTATACGGCGCTGAAAACGTGTTTATTCGCGCTAAAAGTTTGCCTTTCACAGTTTTTCGATTGATTGACTCAGTACGTTGTGACCGCTGGTCAAATTTAGGCACCAGCTAAGAGAAAATTCGCTATATTTTACAATTCTTCTTCGATCAAGGCGAAAAAGGAGCCAAAGCGGCTGAAAAATTGATTTAGTTTATGCGTCCGATACTGTAAGCGAACGTGTAGCACAAAAGTGGTTTCCTAGGTTCCGTTCCGGTAATTTCGGTGTCAAAGATGCCCCACGCGCCGGGAGGCCCGTCGTCGAAAATTGCGATAAAATCATGGAAATAGTGGAAACAGACCGTCACGTGAGCACTTATTTAATTGCTGAGGAACTAAAGCTAAACCAGAAAACCGTTTGGAACCATTTGCAAAACCTTGGATTCAAAAAAAAGCTCGATGTTTGAGTGCCACACGAACTAATGCAAAAAAACATGATGGACCGAATTTCCATCT
Organism: Ceratitis rosa; assembly: GCA_037013455.1. Lineage (NCBI taxonomy): Eukaryota > Metazoa > Arthropoda > Insecta > Diptera > Tephritidae > Ceratitis > Ceratitis rosa. Next base: position 18,651,936 of record JAWMAG010000054.1, read on the forward strand.
GCGAAACGCAGCTGAATCGGAACAAAAATCGACCCATTTCTGAAGCGTTTGGTGACTGGCGATGAAAAGTCCGCTTGGACCGCTTGAAGGCAGCACTTATCCAGAATAGGCCATCTTTGATCAACAGAGGCCGAATTGTGTTCCATCAGGAAAACGCCAGGCCACACATGTCTTTGATGACGCGCCAGAAGCTCCAGGAGCTCGGATGGAAGGTCTTAATGCACCCACCTTATAGTCCGGACCTGACACGAAGTGATTACCATCTTTTCCTGTCCATGGCGAACGCGCTTAATGGTGAGTAGCTGGCCTCAAGAGAGGACTGTGAAAATTGGATCTCTAAGTTTTTTGCCAATAGGGACGCAGCCTTCTACGAGAGGTGTATAATGAAGTTGGCATCTCGTAAGCAACAGCAGTTGCAGTTTACGAACAAAACGGTGCATATTTGACTTAAATCGGACAAATGTACACAAAGTTATCATATTTTGAAAAATCAATAAAAAACCGACCAAACTTTTTACTTGACCTAATATATCGGAGCGGCACGGTGCGCTCCGTGAACCGGCTCGAAATTTCAATGAAATCGATATCAAACACGTATAAAACCTTTTGTTCCCTATTCTAGAAGATTCAAATAATATGTTTAGGCAATAAAAAAAAATCAATTTTTTGAAGCATCTACAGTGGCCTTACCCCTTAATTAGGAAATGTTCAATAGCTTCTTATAGATCTTACAGATATCATATAGTGAGGTACACTCTTCAAATTCTCATAAAATTAACAGCTAAACTCTTTGCTCTCATCGCTGCAGGAGATATAAATACTTACCGTACGAGTACATCGCCTTCTCATAATTTATTTGATATTATTTACTAAAGAGTGATAAATTGCAATTAGCTTTCCTTACATTTGCACAAACGTTCGTTAGATACTGAAAGTGAATACGCTTTTTAAAAGCAACTACTTATTTATATAGGTATATTCATATGTATGTATACTCGCATAAACGCTCTCACAGTACTTGTGTTTCCTCTCTTTATTTTAAAATAGAACATGCAGTTATTTGTATATAAATATTTGCATTCGCCAACATAAATTAGTTTATTCGCAGCTGTTAACTTGTAAAGTTCATCATGAGTTTAGCCGGTAAAGTTGTTATTGTAACCGGAGCAAGTTCGGGTATTGGTGCTGCAACTGCAGTGGAACTTGTAAAACTCGATGCTAAAGTCGCATTGATAGGACGAAATGTAGAAAATCTGAAGGCCACTGAAACATCCTGCAAGGCAGCCAATAACAAAGCTGAGTTACTACCCATTGTTGCTGACGTCACTGTGGATGCGGAGCGTATTATAAAAGCAACAGTTGATAAGTTTGGCAAATTGGATGTGTTGGTCAATAATGCTGGCTACGGTGAAATGGGTGACATTTTAGATATCGACGTTGATCAATTTGATCGCGTAATGAATACAAACTTACGTTCGGTTTTCCTTCTAACCAAACTTGCCGCGCCACATCTCATCAAGACGCAAGGCAATATTGTAAATGTCTCCAGTGTCGCCGGATTGCGTTCATTCGCTGGCGCTTCCGTCTATTGCACTTCCAAGGCTGCTCTTGATCAGTTCACACGTTGTATTGCCTTGGATTTGGCGCCGCATAAGGTGCGTGTAAATGCAGTGAATCCTGCTGTTATCGTCACGGACTTCCACAAACGTATGGGCATGACAGAGGAGCAGTATGCCAACTACTTGGAAGGTTGCAAGGCAAGCCATGCACTTGGTCGTGTGGGCGAGCCAAAGGAAGTGGCCGATGCTATTATTTTCTTGGCGAGTGACAGTGCAAGCTTTATAACGGGCGCAACACTGCCCATTGATGGTGGAAAGCATGCTATGTGCCCACGTTGAGCGGCAAATTAAATCTTTCATTTGTGTTAATTATATTTATATATGTATTTGTGCATTATATTCTAATAAAAATTTGTTTTGAATAACAAGCTGTTGCTGTATTTGTTTTTTTTTCAAAAATTAATTGTTTAAATTAGCTCTCTAAAATTATTAAATGTTCGTCCGGTCACGCTTCAAACCCATTACTACTCCGCCGAATTCAAATGTGGTAAGATGCCATGGTAGTTTGGATGGGAAACTCGTTCTTTTCTACTACAGCCCATCAGCAGAGCGGTGCAAAAACAAGTTCTTACCAACTGCTCTACAACGTTTTAAGGCACTCTTTGTAACCAGAATATGGATCGGATACAAGATCCTTCCGACCGGTAACCCTAATCTGTCAATGAGAGAAAGCAGCGCATATTTGGGCTTCCCGCATGCAGTTTCAGATGGTAGACTGGATTGGGTATTGGATCTTACGACAGGCATGCCTTACCACGGTTAAATTCTTGAGCCCCAAACCCGAAGGGGTAGCCCCTAACGTCATCAAGTAATAGTAGTAAAATTTAGTACTAAGTAAGAGCCAGCCCCGTGAAGTAATGTCGGCATAACAGTACCCAAGAGAGTTTCCGCTTCAGGGTGGTATTCGCGGAAAAAAAGACAGCGGAATTACTGAGCGCTCTTTGCTTAATAGGAAAACAAAGAACACTTACCGGTTGTAATGAAAAGATTAGATAAAACCAACGAATTTAAAGTGCGAAAATAAAATATTATTCAATAAGACATTTTGATTAGATTTTCTTATTGATTAAAAATAAAATAGATCCTGTAAGGGCTCGGCCACCAGAACAACTCTGTTTCGTAACCGCCTAGTAGAGTTGGTATACCGGTTTCACACCATGTTTACTCCAATGGACGTCGTACGGTGCGCACATAATACGCTATTGCTGCTGAGGAGGAGAGCATCAAAGAAGACCCGAATGAGTCCATCCTCCAGCTCTGTCCATTTACTATCTGGAAGATTTTACGGATGGATCTTGGCTTGTGAGCTTACAAAATCCAATTAGCAATTGAGGCCAAACAACCATCAACTGTGTCGCTCGTTCGTTGAATGGAAATTATGTACAAGTCATGAGTAAAATGTTTATAAAATAAGTGATTTTAACCAAACTAGGCGTTGACCTAAGCCTCGGAATAAAGACAAATTATCTGAAGAAGCTGACAGCCTCTGTAAGAGTATATATAAAACCCTATTATCTGTTACTAGATATTTACATTCGTTGTGGGACCAATACTGTAAGGTAGCTGTATGGCGGTCTTAAACAGGACGGCAATCAGAGATGATTAGCAAAAGTGCTGCGCTCAAGGCCACACTGAATGAGACTTTAAATTTTATTCTAAATATCTCACCATTAGATTTAGAATCCTAGAAAGCTACAATTTCATACCAAAGAGCACGGACCGATGTTGCTCAACTTTTGCTAATATGATAATAATGGAATAATAATTGTGATATCCCAATCAAGAGTATTGGGATATACACGTATACTGATAGATTAGAACTTGATGAAAGATTTTGGGAAAGTGTCCTTTCAAGAGACGGTACTTTTGCGCTCTCTTTCAGACTACCTGATCATTACCGTGTATTTTAGGCTGAAATTTAAGCCATTATGAAGGCAGTAAACAACTTTGGAACCATGCAAAGATATCTTTATTTTCATCAATAGCCAGGCAACAAAAATTGTGCTGAACTATCGTCGATCTATGCAGGGTATAGCCAAACAAGCCTTTGGTGCCTGGTCACAGGGATATACACGTAGGGGGAAATTGTAAGGCAGACGAACTTGCCAGTCTAGACTTGACCAAGCAGATCGAATTAAGATGGAACCACCCTACTACTCGCATGATTTCTAGGCAAACTTGGCACAAAGATCACAAGAAATATATTCTTTCAAAAGAGGGGACATCTTAAGGATTTTTAGTTTACTTAATGACAATAATATTGTGAAAATCTCTAGTATCGTCGGACTGGGTTTATTCGTTAGTGTGTCAGTCTATTGCATTTTGCAGGCTATTTGTTGATCAGTTCACGCGTTGTATTGCATTGGATTTGGCGCCGTATAAAGCGCGTGTGAATGCTGTGTTAACTTCCACAAATGTCTCGGCATGTCGGAGGTGCAGTATGTACGAGTGTATCACTTTTAAATAATATCTTCAAGCTAATAACCTTGCAAGATTGTGAAACTCCACAAAACCCAAGATATTTTTTGCTCATTACCGTGTACCTCTCCCTCTGCCACTTGTCATATGTTACGATTAGCTATTGTGAAATTCATCGTGCTTTTGTAGTAAAAAAAAAAATAAAATTTTTTGCTCAATTATGGTCGACTTATCAGCGCTGTCAATCTCTATAATTGGCTTCAGATAGTGGCGTTATTTCTTTTTTCTTTTATTTTTGCAGAGCGATACAGAGAAAATTCGCGTAGATTTCCGAATACCTCAACAAATCTGCTATTGTTTCTTAATTTTTAAAATCTTTCACAATTTTCATATATTCATAAATATTTAACGGCTGACAACTAATTTTCCAGAATAAAGTAGAGAAAACAAAAACAAATATAAATCATCAAAAATCACATTATTGGTTTTCACTACACTCCAGGTACTTTTGCCACTCCATCTATCCAAAACATCAACTACCTCTTCAGGTGTCGAAAAACGTTGAGCTCTCAGTTTAATCAGAACTACGAGTATACGGTGGATGACTCTTCAAATCGATGTTTCGAGTGTTCGCATTGTGGGGTTGAAGAGTGATCTATTTCCGGTGATTAATTTTCTTGACTTCTTGAAAGACAACTGACAAATAAATGGTCGTGTACCACTCAGACTTTACTGTTCTGCGCTGTGCTAAAACGACATGCCGAGTTTATCCAAAAAAAAAAAAAAAAAAAAACCGAATGGAAGTGCTTCGAGCGCGAACAACTTCTGTGGTAGACATGGTTTGAAGCACCGCTATAATGTTTTTTAATATTTTTCAAGACCAATCGATACGAGCCTGCCGGAAAACGCCTGAATAGTAACTCCTCCAAAACGTGGCAGCTATTCCGGACTATGACCGCTTAGGCGATATCAGAAAAGTATTGTCTGTCCCACCAGGAGCACTCAAAAAAATATATGGTTATTGTAAAAAGACATGTCCTTGTCCATTTGTTGTTAGAGATCTTCACGTATTAACTCCATTTGATATCCCCAATGGTATTATAGGCCGGAAGCTAAATCTAGCCCCAAGTTACTATTGTACCGAATTGAATGTAAATCAAACGATTTTAAAACAAATTCGGTTTTTTCGAATAGATCGATGCCTGGTCCACATCCCGGAAGGTCCTTTCTTATTGGGGGCATACGTCGTACGCAGAATACGCTCGCCAAGTTTCAGGTATCTACCTAAAAATATACCAGTTAGAATATTTAGCAGCTGATGAACAAATCTGTAGCTGTTTAGTGTAAGAGGCAAGTGTAACCACGACCTTCCGCGATCCGTTTCGGGTTCAGGGCAGTCCGGACTGTTACTGGTTTTCGGTCACCGGTCCGTTGGATTTTTCGATTTCCCTCAGACGCGCACCTCGGTCGGTTGGGCGGGAGGTGGATAACGCTGGGTTCGGCGTTAAATCGAAAAAAAAATTCATACTTTTTGAACATTTTTCGGTGCCTGCCCTTAGGTGCAAACTATTTTCTCTTATGGGGAAATTTTAGTTTTCAGCCGCAGGCTTTCGTAAATAAATTTGGTATGGATGGAAAGAGGAAAAAGACCAAAAAAAACTAATTTTCTTTTCTCTAGCTGACTTATAGTTCTTTAATAATTCTATTTTAAATTTTGCGTAAAAAATGGAAAATTACGTCCACATTGATGTTGCCAGACTACTAAGTAAAATAAAACTTTAGTATAGAGCCTGTTTTTTTTTTTTGTATTTTGGCTTGGCAGGCGTAGCCGCTCAGTGAAAAAAAAAATAATAAATTATGAATAAATATGCAGAAAAATAAAATAAAAATTTTGTTTAAAAAATATAATGTTATTCACTTAAAAATTTTAAGTCAAGTGAAACACCTTTGTAAGTTGGCGACCTTCGGCCGCTCTTTGGACCTTCGGTACCGGCTTCGACTTGCACAGTATTCCTCAGTGAAACACCTTTATGAAAAATCTTTCACATTTATTGTTGAATATTGTTCAATTTATATAATATTTTATTCTGTACGGCAACACCATCCAGATTAATATGCAGCTATGTTTAAGGGGTTATATACAGTTATGATTTTCCAAAAATCGATTTTTTTTATTTTATTTTCTGTATCTACATATATTTAAGAATACACACAAGAAATTTCAAATCGATCCGGCAAATATTTTCGAAGTTACACGCACATTTGTTAAGACGTTTCGGAGCGCTTGGAAGTATAAGTATTATGTACTTTAAACGCGTTTTTCTCAGAATGGTGTTTTCAAAGTCGGTGACCACTATAAGTCGAAAACGGCTGAACTGATTTGTCTAAAATTTTAACACAAGCTTCTTGAATATATTTTTCCGTGATTAATCTAAGGTTTTATTTTTTCGATAAATACTTTTTTTTTGTTTATAAACAATTAAAATCGGAATTTTGCTGAAAAATCGACTTTTTTCTTTGAGAAGGCGCCATTTTGACAAAAAATTTTTTTGCTTATTACTTCGTGATTAATCACTAGATTTGACATTACTTTAATGAAATCTGTTTGGTTTTTTAATTTCAGATGATCTAGTTCTGAGATAGAGTGGTCACCGCAAGACGTCTTTTTTCAGAGGACCTCCTAGGGATCAGCTGTAGCTCTTCTCCAGAGAAATATTTTTACTAGTTATAAGGATTAAAATATTGTTGAATAATACCATAATAAGTATGTAACCTTTTGAATCAATAAATTCTAAAGACTTCTCAAAAAAAAATTCTTAAAAATTCGCTTTTTTGGCCCATTAACTGTATATAACCCCTTAAGTGAGTATTTGTTTTGATTATAATATAATTTGTTAATGTTTATTTAAGTTACATTTCGCGTTAATACAAACAAAATAAGTGAAAATATTTAATCAAATTGAAGTAATATTTGTGATGAAAGAAATGATGTGATAAAGTTTACAATTTTTAACAACATATAAACTATAATATATTTAAATTCCAAGAGTTAAAATATTGGAAAAATACATGTACGAATATCTCTCTCATCATTCTTACAAAGTTTCATGTCGAAATTCCTGGTGGTTTGTTTAAAATATCAAGTGCGGCTTCTCTTATTTGCTGAATGAAATGTTTCTATTTCATGGAACTTCATAGTAGTTTTAACCATAAAGTTTTCAATTATACATACATACATATCTGATCGCCCGTCTAATTCGTACTGAGAACTTTGATCACCAAGTTCTCATTCAGCAGCTGATGTTCTTCGCTCTCGTCTCTATACATACATTGTATGTAGATTAGTTGGAAAAATAAAAGCAAAAAAATTTGTATATCGCATGTCCAAATTTATTTATTACATTAGATAGTAATGACGTAAAATTTTTTTCCCACTGAGCTACACATACATATGTACAAGTTTCTACTAATAAAGTAATTACATAACAATTTTTCAAAGTGAGAAGCTCCACATGCATAATACAATATGTAAAAACGCGTATACGGAAATGAATTGACTACATTTAAGTATATTATATAATATATAAATAAGTCGAAAAAATTAATTTTTTATGGATCCGCAACAAGTTGTTAGAAAAAAATCGGTTCTTCTTTATTTCAAAACTTTCCAGACTTTATACATCAGAAAACTGCTCTAAAGGTATTAACAGGGAATTGAAGATTTCAAATTTAAGACATATTTTAAAGATATTGATACAGTTTCTCCAGATTTTTTTTTTTTTTTTTTTGGAACGTGTTCTACTAAGCCGTTTTGTTCGTAGACTTGCTGGCAACGAGATGCCAACTTCATTATACCCCTCTCGTAGAAGACTGCGTCCCTATTGGCAAAAAACTCGGAGAGCCAATTTTCACAGACCTCTCTTGAGGCCAACTTCTCACCATTAAGCGTGTTCGCCATGAACAGGAAAAGATGGTAATCACTTGGTGCCAGGTCCGGACTATAAGGTGGGTGCATTAGGACCTCCCAGCTCCTGGAGCTTCTGTCGCGTCACCAAAGAAGTTTGTGGCCTGGCGATGTCCTGATGGAACACAATTCCGGCTCTGTTGATCAAAGATGGCCTCTTCTGGATGAGTGCTGCCTTCAAGCGGTCCAGTTGTTGGCAGTAGAGGACCGAATTGAGCGTTTGGCCATAGAAGAGCAGCTCGTAGTAGATGATTCCCTGCCAATCCCACCAAACACACAGCAAAACCTTCCTGGCCGTGAATCCTGGCTTGGCCACCGTTTCCGCCGGCTCACCACGTTTCGCCCACGACCGATTTCGCTTGACGTTGTCCTAAGTGATCCACTTTTCATCGCCAGTCACTAAACGCTTCAGAAATGGGTCGATTTTGTTCCGATTCAGCAGCGATTCGCAGATGGAAATTCGGTCCATCATGTTTTTTTGCGTTAGTTCGTATGTCACCCAAACATCGAACTTCTTTTTGAATCCAGGGTTATTCCAAACGGTTTTCTAGCTTATCTTTAGTTCCTCTGCAATTAAATAAGTGCTCAGGTGACGGTCTGTTTCCACTATTTTCATGATTTTATCGTAATTTTCAACGAACGGCCTCCCGCCGAGTGGTGCATGGTTGACATCGAAATTACCGGAACGGTACCTAGGAAATCACTTTTGTGCTACACGTTCGTCGTTCGTTTAGAGTATCGGGCCCATAAACTAAATTAATTTTTTCAGCCGCTTTGGCTGCTTTTTCGCCTTGATCGAAGAAGAATTTATTAAATATAGCGAATTTTCTCTTTGCTGGTGTCCATCTTTGACAAGTGCTCACAACGTACTGAGTCAATCAATCGAAAAACTGTCAAAGACAAACTTTTAGCGCAAATAAACACGTTTTCAGCGCCGTATAGTACGACATGATGCGACACGTAACACAAGTACTATGGGCAATAACGCCATCTCTTAGATAAAAACCTGATTTATATATACATACATATGTTTCTTTGCAATAAATGTTAATATTTACTATCAATTTTTCAAAAGTTTTTTATTTTACTTTTTTATTAATGTTTTAAGCAATGTAGCAAATATAAAAAATTAAAAATTAGTGATTTAAACACCTTGTTAGCAATCTTGTAATTAATTCGTTTGGTTAAAAGTCCAAGCAAAGAAGTACATTAACATAGAGAAATTAATTGCATACGATTTCTCTATTTTTAGCAGAAGATCACTTGTCTGCCTCTGTTAAAAAATTAATTTTGTAGTGGCTGTTATTTAACAGCGTGTTGAATTCTCTTACCGCGATTTTTCAGAAGTTTTCAGAGAACTTATAAGTGGTGACAGGAATTTGCACCTTCTCATTATTATAGATTCTCTGCTTCTCTGCCTCAATCAACATATGTATGTATGTATACACATATGCAGCTCAAAAATAGCAAAACTGCCGTCGGTAATTTGTATTTCACATATGTGTGTACATATGTATGTATGTATTATACTTTGCAACACATCTGCATACTTTCAATTAATATTAAAAAACAAAAACTTCGCATATTTAGAATTTGTATCGAAGCGAATAAACATATCATTGTTTCTACGTTCGAAAGAATATCAGCGAACTTATAACAATGAGAACGATTCGTTGCAATAAAGATATTTTTTTTATTTTTATATTAATTATATCATGACTTTTTTTATTAATATACAAAAAATATGGTTTAAAATGAATAAAAATAAAAATAATTAAATTATTTAAAATTGGCTCCTTCGAAAGCAATTTGAATTTGCGCCGGGAGCAAAAATACCAAAAATACAAATGTACGCACGCGCTAAAGACTACTCCCGAGATAAAAATAAATTTTATGAATATTATTTTTTTTACGTTCATTTTATAATATTTTTTTTTTTCATTAACAAACAAAAAATATTAAATGAAACAAAAAAATAAGATAAATAGAAAACTAAAGAAATAAATAAAAACACACATATCAAATATTTTTGTTCTGTTATGCTTCTTTATTGGTTGTCCTGCGTTTCTACAACACCGTTGAGCAGTTGAGGTCGCAATAAAAGCGCGTGATCGATTTTTTTTGGGTGCTTGATTCCCCTGTAGGCTTATTTTCGTCCATATATTGTAAGCGATAAAAAAATTATTTGAATGTGGATTAAATCGCCACTTTTAATGCTTTAAATTTTACAAATATTAAATTTAAACTCTTCTCAATAATAAAGTTTATATTTACATTATATTATTTATCATCTTTTTTTTAAGCTTAGCCACATTCAAGTGAGCTCAGAAAAAATATTCAAAACTTTTACCGAAGAAATATTTAGCACGGCAACACACCCAACTAAATACTAGTGGTTTTCCTGCGGTTGGTGCCTATCTTCAAATTCGCTTTTCTATTTCATTCTATTCTTATTGCAATTTCTTTCCTTCACACAGATTCAACTAAATACGTGTATGTGTGCGTGTAAAAGTGAGCTTGTATGTGGGAAAAATATGAGTTTTGTTATTTTTAGGTTTCTACAATGGAAATATTACAAATACTGTAGTCCAACATGAGTTTTGGCGGTAAAGTTGTCATCGTGACTACCTGCAGTTCGGGTATTGGTGTCGTGATTGCGATCGACTTTGCTAAAGTAGTGTTCATCGGACGCAATGAAGCAAATTTGAAGAAGACTAAAGCGTCGTGTAAAACAGCCAACAAAAAAGCTGAGTTACAACCAATAGTTGCTGACATCACTGTGGATTCGGAGCGGAGCTTATTATACAAGCAACAGTTGATAAATTCGGTCACTTAGATGTGTTAGTGAATAATGCCGGTTACGCTGAACTCGGCAACATATAGACGTTGATGTTGAACATTTTGATCGCGTTTTGAATACGACTTTAATTAAAAAAAAATTAAGCTAAATTTTCTAATTGCAGTCGCCCCTCGGCAGGGAATGTCAACCCCTTCGAGTGTATTTCTGACATGAAATAAAGCTCCTCATAAAAAACCATCAGCCGTTCGAAGGCGGCTTAGTATAAACTGTAGGTTTGTTAGAAAAAGGATCAAGACGCAAAACCACAAATTGGAGGAGGAGCTCGGCCGAAAATCGCTCCAGCGCTTACAAAGGCCCAATTATATATTATATAATGTCTGCTAGACCAGCATCATAGCACCGTTTAAAAAAAAGTCGAAGCAAAAACCTTTTCACATTCAATACGGAACGCTTTAAAGCCATCATGAATAACTGTTTCGTGCCTGAATTGGAAGTTGTTAATGCAGACGACCTTTGGTTCCAACAAGACGGCACTACAAGCCGTACAGCTGATGAAACAAACATTTTTTTGAAGGAAACTTTTGGGGGAGCGCTTTATCTCCAAGATCGTGTAATTTAGTACAGCTGGACTATTTACTGTGAAGTTATGCTAAGACGCTTGTCTACGTAGTTAAGTCCGAGACGTTTAAAGGGTTGGAAGAGAATATTCGACGCGTTATTGCTAACATTTAGCACCAATTGCTACCAAAAGTGACGAAAGTTGAGCCTCTCGGCGGGTATTTATTCGAGCCAGTTGTTGTTGGTGTTGTTGTAACAGCTAAAATATTTCCCAAAATAGTTTTTGGGGAATGTGGGAGTTATAGTCCTTGGCCGGATAAAAATCCGACTCGTTTCGGTATAAAGAACCGACTGTCGCGGGAATTATTGTTTTTTTTTTTTTGTAGCTTCTTACTACAGGAATGCCTTACCGCGCGTAAATGCTTGAACCCATAAACCGCCGAGTCAGTCGCGGCAGTCAGTGGACCATCTTATCTTCATAATAAAGCCAAATTCTTGGTCATAACAATAAATTTATACGTTTTATTTCTAAAATTTCTAAAAAAAAAAAACACCCTTTATTTTCTTTAATTTTTTAAGGAAGTATTTCAATTCATTGAAACTAGTAGTCTTAACTAACAATCTTCCAATTAAGTCCACTCCGTCTTTTTTCGTGTAGTTGCATGGAGTGTGCTCTTCAAACTCTCATGGAATTAACAACCAATGCTCTTCGCTTTCAAGTTTGTAATTTTCAGTTAAGATTAAAAAAAAATATAATTTTATACAATATGTTATTAAGTAAAATATTTCTTACTCTCGCTCACTCGAAATTAGACACTTCAGTTAATACGAGTATGAGCTCATAATGCCGACCACTTATGCACATACATACATATCATACATATAGCTACTCTCTCACTCACTTATGTTGCCGCTCTCCATTGTGAAATAGATACAAACAATTCATATTTATTGTATATATATTTGCAATAGCCAAAAGCTTTTAGTTTATACGTCGCCGTAAAATTGTGTAGTTCGTCATGAGTTTAACGGGAAAAGTTGTTATTGTAACCGGTGCTAGTTCGGGTATTGGTGCTGTAACTGCAGTAGAGTTTGCCAAACAGGGCGCTAAAGTCGCATTGGTAGGACGAAATGCAGAAAATCTTAAAGTCACTGAAACATCCTGCAAAGCAGCCAACAACAAAGTGGAATTACTCCCTATCATTGCTGACGTCACTGTGGATGCGGAGCGTATTGTGAAAACTGCTGTTGATAAGTTTGGCAAATTGGATGTACTAGTCAATAATGCCGGTGCCGGTGCATCTGGTCATATTTTAGATATTGACGTTGATCAATTTGATCGTGTAATGAATACAAATGTACGTTCGGTTTTCCTGCTAACCAAATACGCCGCGCCACACTTGATAAAAACGCAAGGCAATATTGTCAATGTCTCCAGTGTCGCTGGATTACGTTCATTCCCTGCTGTTTCGGTCTATTGCACTTCCAAGGCTGCTATTGATCAGTTCACGCGTTGTATTGCCTTGGATTTGGCGCCGCATAAGGTGCGTGTAAATGCAGTGAATCCTGGTGTTATCGTCACTGAATTCCACAAACGTGTCGGCATGACAGAGGAACAGTATGCTGGATATTTGGCGCGTTGTAAGGAGACTCACGCACTCGGCCGTGTTGGTGAGGCGAAGGAGGTGGCCGATGCCATTATTTTCTTGGCCAGCGATAAGTCCAGTTTTATTACGGGCGCAACACTGTCCGTTGATGGTGGCAAACATGCAATGTGTCCGCGTTAAACATAAATAAAATTATTGATTTTGGAAATTGATGTCAATAAAATTTTACTGTGATTAAAATTTTTTTATTTTTATTATTTATTTACTCCTTGAATATTAGTCGATTCTGCTGTTGTTGCTAGTAAAAGAATAGAATATATGTATGTATGAATATATAATAGAATATGTTGCAATTAATGTCCGCTTAGATGTCATTATTTTTAAGCAGGCTCGGGTATTCTCATAACGAAATCAGTTTCGTAAGTGAAAATCTCAAATTAACGAAAGCGAAAGGCGGCCACAATACCTGAGTGGTTAGCATTTCGTACTAACATTCGAAAGGCCTGGGTTCAAATCCTAGTACGACCAACATCCAAGAGTTATAGAAAATTAATTTAAATAAGAAATTAAGCTAAATTTTCTAATTGCGGTCGCCCCTCCACAAGGAATGTCAACCCGTCCTAGTGTATTTATGACATGAAATAAAGGCTCCTCGTAAAAAAACCAACAGCCGATCGGAGGTGGCTTAGTATAAGCTGGAGGTCCCTCCATTTGTTGGAAAAAACACTCAGAGAAACACCACAAATTGGAAGAGGAGCTCGGCCGAAAATCGCTTCAGGGGTTACAAATCGCCAATTATATATACATATATTAATATTTGATTTGAAACACTCTTTCATTAATCAAGCTATTTCACTTTTGTCGTGCTGAAAACCGAATTTTTGCGAAATAGTTTTTTTTTTTTTAATATACTACGTAACTAATTTTTAGCGGTCGCGGAGTGCTTTCTTTACCTAAGCGAAGAGTAAGAAAACAAAAAAGGAATTATGAATCTTAAAAAGAAAGTGTTTCAAGCTTTTGGAAAATAAATATTTTTATCTTTATTTTAAGTAAGGACGTATTTTTAATAAATTTTTTATAAAAGCAATTTTAATTTATCAATTAAAAATGATGATAAAATAGATAGAGGTATATTTAGGAATTATATAGCGCATCGAACATGAAAATTATTAATCTGTTGATGTCCCGAACGATCTACAAAAAAAAGCGGTCTCCATTTCGTCTGTGTGTCTCATTATATATTATATAAAACTTTCGAATGAAGAAATAAAAAAAATTTCGTTGTATACCTAAGAAGATTGTGTAAAAATTTGCGGCCGATCGTTGAGCTATTTCTGAGAAATCGAGATCACTTACTTTGAAAATACCGTCCGAAAAAATTTTAAGAACCTTAATTCATTCACTGAGTAGTGTTTTGCTAAGAAATAAAGATTAAAATCAAAGAGGCAAGTTTTGAAAATTTTTCTGAAAGACTACACCTTCCGAAAGCAAAATTTTTTGGCTTCCTAGGTCGATCCGAAAACTATATGTATATATTTTATTTACTTAAAAAATCATATATTGGGTGTAAAAATTCCGTCAGTCCATTTTTAATGTGTAAAAAAGTTTTTTTTGGGGAAAAGAAACAAATTCGTATTTCTCTGGTCATTTCCAAATACCATCTGTAAAGAAATTAGTCCTCTTTGTCTTCGATCCAATCATTGAGCCATTTTTCGATTTACCCAAAAGACACGAACTGATTTGCATCCGTCGAAATATGCAGCAGTCGGAAGGATCAAGGTCTGAAGAACATGGCGGATAGAGTCACATTTCCCCTTTCAGCGTTTACAGGTAGTTTTTGACCGCTACAGCCACATGGAGCCGAACGTTGTCTAATCATGCCTTTCGGTCATTTCTAGCCGTTTTTGATTCCACATACAGCATATGCATTTGAGCTTGGCAGGGATCTTGGTTATAGTAATGTAATGTTGGTCACTTCACTGAGTAGTGTTTGAGTACTAAAATGTTTCTTCTATAACACAGACAGCAGAAAATGGAACCACTCCAAAAGACTGAACACACAAAGAAGTTCGTTCATTGTACAGCTGCCAGGGCCGAATTTCCATCTGCAAATCGCTACTGAATCGAAAAAACGACAAAATTCCGAAGCGGATGCTGACTGGTGATGAAAAGTGGAGCACTTACAAGATGATTTGGTTGTGTGTTTGGTGGAATTGGTTGGGAAACATCCATTATGAGCTCCTCCCTTACGACCGAACTCTTACCTCCGATTTTACTATCAGGTATTGGATAGTCTTAAGAAAGCAATTCTGTGTGATTGGCCAACAGGACCACTCTAGACCACACTCATCAATAATGACTCACCAGATGCCAGTATTAACGGCCAGACAGGTTTTGTTGTGACTTTGCTGTTATTGGATCACAGAAAACATCAATTATGAGCAGCTCGTCTACAGGTAAACTATTAATTCGAACCTATACTCTCAGCAATTGGATCGTCTAAAAGAAGCAATCAGCCATAAGCACCCAGCTTTGGCCAATAGTAGGGGAATTGTGGTTCATTAGGTGGTTAGGATATCGATTGTGGCTCGCTAGGAACTCCGAGAGCTTGTTTTTGGAGGTACTTATGCATCCACTTTATAGTTCAGACCTCGTATTTAGTGATTATCATCTATTCCTGTCTGTGAAAATCGATTGTCCCATTTTGCTATCAATAGAAACAAGGGTTTCTATGAGAGAGGCATAAAGACATTAACTTCAAAATGACAAAAAGTTATCGTTCAAAACAGTGCATATTTGACATGAATTGGATAATTGTAGGTATAGTAAATAAAGTCTTCAATTTAAGGAAAAATAATAATGGATTACTTTTTACTTTACTACATTGAAGCAAAATCGGCCAAAAATAAAAAAATTTTCGAATAGATTTTCGTAAAGTTCTTCCTTATGTAATACGCAGAAGACAATGTTCAGGTATTAGGTCTTTACGTTCAGTGGTTTAGACTTTGAATTCATACGTCACTCATTCATGACTAAATTGATAAGAGGTGCTATCAATAGCCTATTCCTACTTAGCGAGCTTACCTTTACCATCCCTTTAAGATCATCTAGACACTTTAGGCCCCTTTCATTGGGCTCATGCAGAATAAACTTTGTAATGCACGACCCTTTCAGATCTTTGTGTAACGATTTTAATACACATTTCCGCAACATTGATTCCTCTGACTCGCTTTTCTGTAGCAAAATCTACTTACTGAGGTGCTTTAAATAATTAAATAAATTCCCTCTCCTCTTCCCAATGCAATTTTATAGCAGCTGATGAACAAATCTGTAGCTGTTTAGTGTAAGAGGCAAGTGTAACCGCGACCTTCCGCGATCGGTTTCGGGTTCAGGGCAGTTATAGAGATAAAAATCATTTAAGAATCGACTGTAGTATTTTTTTAAATTATCGAAACTTTATTGAACTATGTATGTAATCTAACAAAAAAAAAAAATTCGAAACTACCGTGGATTCGGCCATTCTTCAATTGTCTCATTGTTTGAATATTTTCAAAATTTACAAATTTTTCTGATTCAAAATGTTAAAGAGTAATATTTCATCACTGGTTTAATAAATGTACCGTTCTATTTTCCGACAAATTAAACAAGGAAAGTGCCTAAAAATATGCATATGACACGTGAGGGTTTTTTCTTTTAGATTACAATACGAGCTTTAACGTTAGAGAATGCAATAAATTTGTATTTTGTGAAGTTCAGCCATTAACGTGGATTTACTTTTGAGTACCTACGATGTGTATCTGTCTGCTGCATATCTAACACTCAAGATAGATTTAAATTCACATGAACTACTTCATTCAATTTAATTTCGCAAGAATGTGAAACAAACTTTTCGAAAATTATATTATATATTTATATATGTATATATGTATGTATGTATGCTCTGGTAAACCACTGTAGCTTTGGTGATTGAAACCTGATAATGAAAAAAAAAATCTTAAAAATGAAACATTAGAAAAATGCATACATAATATTAAGTGTAGTAAAAAGAAATCCATTATTTTTGCATAAAATTGAATGGTTTAATTTTTTACTTTTCGTATCCAGTATTATTCAAATGGTTCCAAACGGGTTTTTGTGCAATCTTTAGCATGATTTATCGACATTTTCGACGCCTTCCACTCCGTGAAGCATCTTGGGTTTTTGCCCTTATCGAAGAAAACTGTAAAATATAACGTATTTTCTCTTTGCTAGTGTCCATCTTTGACGCACGCTCAAACAAAACTGATTCAACCAATCACAAAACTCTCAGAGAAGCTTTTTTAGTAAGAAATGTCATTTTTCTAACGACATCTAGCAGAGCCCGATCGGACTTAAACAATGCGTGATACAGATAAATAAATAACGCAATCTATTGGAAAACTAATGGATTTCTTTTTACTACACCTAATATGTATCAGTTATAATTATTACATACATACATACATAATTGTGTATTTAAATTCCATGCTTAGACTCACAATATACATACCTATGTGTGTAACCAGGAAACACCTGTGGGTATATGCATATATGAATATGTACTACACTACATATATACATATATTTGTCGTATCACCAAGTGGCTACTTCAAAAATATTTTTAGATTTGCACATACATATGTATGTACCCATGTTGTTAACTTTTTGCACACTATCTTATCAAAAAAAGATTGCTTGCCATATGTTTACATATACATGTACATATGGTACATATGTAATCGGCTGTTTGTTCAGTTGTACGTGACTGCATAAAATAATCGTAATGGCTATAGACATGGTAGATAATAGCATTTGCAGATTGCATAGTCATCTATCATCCAGATGATAATGAAAATATTCAGTGAATGCTAAAATGCATATGGAACGATTGTACCGTCTTTAAAGACCATTTCTAAGTGGTTCCGAAGATTCCAGACCGGACATTTTTCCGTAGAGGACGAGCACCGAGAAGGTCGATCAAAATCTTCCGCCGATGACGTTATTGTAGCTATGGTGAAGTCCAAAATTAATGAAGACCCACAATTGACACAAGAAAAGATTGCTAATGAATTGGGATTGAATGCCGAGGAGATAATTCATGCGGTTAATGCTGAACTTGATAAGCTTAAAAAGCAAGATTTGAAGACTGTTTTATAATGGATCTATAGGATTAAAAAATGCATGGAAATCAATGGCGACTATGTAGAGAAGATAAGAATGGACAAAGTTTTTTTTTTTTCTGTTCAACTTACCGAACTTTTGTTAATCCCCTCGTACATATCAAATGAAAGTCTATAAGCTTCAGCTCAAATGATGAGAATTGACATAAGAGGGATATCATTCATTCATTGATTAGCAACCATATTACTTTCTTTGCCACAAGATGCAGTTCGCATGACAAGCATTGAGACATTCTCATCTTGAGCTAGCGTCTTTGTTGAATAACACTCCTGTAGTGAGCTTACAAGTGGAGAGCTTCATGCCTAAACTCTTCCATGATAGCGAAAGTGGAAGGTGAGCGCCCTTTTTGGCTAGCTGGTCCGCTATCTCATTATGATACTGTATTCAGGCACCTGTCCTAGATTCAAAGAGAACTGCTTAACTATCGCATTAATTGGTCTGCAGCAATTCCCTACGGTTTTTCAGAAGTCTCTTAATGCGGCCTAGCTATCCGAAAAGATAGTTAGTACGCCCGTGATGTATTAATTGCCATTCTGATAACTTTTGTAGCCTTACCGCAGTAATTATGCAGCTCCATAATATTAATGGGGAGTAGATCCAAGAGTACATTCATAGACATTAATGATCAACTAATACACAAGAATGCCGTCCTCTACACCCTGAAACTTAGGGATGGTTGATTTTTTCACGAGTTTGGTCCACCAGACTAGAACTCCAAAGCTAAGTATATGTCTAACTTTCTGCAATGTAAAGCCAATTCAGGCCTATCACACTTTTGCATCGAGTATCGAGGGCAATCACGCCTTACGCATCATATCCCCCGAGTTCTGCGACCAGCAGAATTTCATCTCCATTATGAGTTCCAGATAGTTTCCGTCCACCATGTCCAAAGTAATAGGAATGATGACACTGGCCACTGTCTGATGGGACGACATGCAAAAAGAATAGGGGCTCACTTTAGAAGATGCTGCAGAAGCTGCAAGGAGGAGAAGCAAACGAGCACCCATCTCTCATGCTACTATCCTGTTTTATGCAGTAATAGATTTCAAAATTTTGGCCATTTACTGCTGGATGATCCATTGAAGATAGCCCACGTCAAAATTATGGATCAAATGAGTTACATTAGAGAAAGTATTATCCTCATGGTCAAGTTTTTGTGGCACCTCAATATGTAGGTATTAGACAGACCTGAGTGTAACCGATCGCCTCCTTACAGCATCCAATCACAGTCGGCCGTCGGGCCGTTTGGGTCCGCCAAAAAGCATCTAACGTGTGAGATATGGTATTCACAAATAGACTTTGACACTGAAAATTTTCGAAATTGGAAAACTTTATCATAAAGCCCTCTCCAACCTGAAATGAAATTCCATAAATTTGTTATGATCAAAGACTTCGGCATGGCCTAAGAAAGCTCTTCATTCTTGTTTTTTTATTTGTAATAGGATATTGGCGGCCGCGGAAGCCGAGTGGTTAGCATTACGTACCGACATTCGGAAGGCTCGGGTTCAAATCCCGGTGCCACCAACATCCAAAAGTTATGGAAAATTTATTTAAATAAATAATTTCGTTAAATTTTTTAATTGCGGTCGCCCCTCGGCAGGGAATGTCAACCCCTCCGAGTGTATTTCTGACATGAAATAAAGGCTCCTCGTAAAAAAAACCATTAGCCGTTCGGAGACGGCTTAGTATAAACTGTAGGTTCCTACATTTTATTGGAAAAACATCAAGACGAAAAACCACAAATTGGAGGAGGAGCTTGGCCGAAAATCGCTTAAGCGGTTACAAAGAGCCAATTATATATATATAATAGGATATTATACTACTTCTGAGAATGCAAGGACCATTTCAAGCCTTTGCTCCATTCTTATGCCCTCTCACGCTCACTGAAAATGTGAGAAAGTCTCAAAAAGGGTGCGATTTTCAACTCATGTGAAGCCTTGGGAAACGGCTGAAAGAGAAAAAACTTTAGCATGAGACTACCAAACCATTGCAGCGTCTTCCAAGCAAAACTCTTTGCAATCATGGAGACCATCGAATGGCTGCTTCCAATCTACAGCAGCAGGACAATCAGTTACGATATATTTCAACACTCAATCTGCCATTAGATCTCTACAGTACCGCATCAAAGGTGGCTATAAAATGTAGAAGCAATCTGTGTAAACTCTCGACTAAACGCCGCGGTCTGGACACCAGGGCACAGTGATATTCCAGGCAATTGCATAGCAGACAACTAGCAGAGAAGAAAGTCTTCTATCCACAATAAAACATGCACACGATGCAGGTTTACCTTAGTCTACAGCAAATTATATGCTTAAACTGGCATTTGTCAAAGAAACCTACTGACAACATGGCTGAATGTGATCACGGGGGGCCAAAGTTGGACGGGAAGAAATCAAAAAATCTTAACCTTCTGGAGCAGTGACCTATATGTGGACGTGACCTATATGTGAAGAATCTCCGCACTACATTAACCACCTCTTCACATGCCCCCTTAAGCCTCTCCCTCTGGTCCGATCCCGTCGAAACAGCTGGTTTCCTGGACCTACCGTTAGATGGCCTCGGTGACTTAGATTGAAGCCTGTCTCACTACAACAACAGAGGAGTCTATTGAACAGTACATCTCTCACTGTTAAACCTTGACATCAGCGCGACACAAATTCCTCGGGAAAAACTAGTAATGACCAGCAGCCGCAGCCACTCAACTCAACTCACTAAAAATATTCCGTTGAAGACTTCTCTAAAGACTTAAGACACCCTCTATTCACCAGAAGTACGTCGGTCATAAATCAAACGGTTCGGTGTATAAATTTATATGTCTAAAAATAAATAAAGCCTTTCGTTGTGAGCTGCACTTCTAGAAGATGACTTTTTTGATTGATCAGTTGAGTTTCGCGTGACTTATATTTGCGAAACACTTTTAAATTGCACAAACATTCACATAGACATATGTACATACATACATACATACTCGTACAAAGAAAACATTTTGTCTATATTTTTGTTATAATTTTGTATATGCCATAATGTTAGTAAGCACGCCTTCAATTCAGAAAATAAATACCACAATTATTCCATTAATAGCTAAACACGTACAGGGTGAGTCATATAAATCGATTTATCTCATACATGGAGTTAATTTTTTGAAGGAACGGGGATTTTTGTTTCCTGATAAGTTATGGTTGAATCTTCACGTCGTGAGCTCATCGCATTTTCAGCCATTGGATATTTAAATTTCTCATTAACAAAGTCAAATTGAGAAATGAGAGCGCTGCTACCATAAGTCCACCACAACGACAGCAGTAAACATTTCTCTAAAACTGGTGGTACTTATGCGGCTCACCCTGTATTTGGATGTACAGCGCGTACTATATGTGAATATTTATATTATTAAACAACAAACTTGACATGACAGCCGGCAAGCTTTGTAAATTTCAATTGCCAATACATAGGAGTACATAACAGATAACACTGGTCAACACTGTTTTTCTCACACGAACTTTTCGATACTTTTTGTTTATGTCATGTGTGACCTCGGAACTTTTATAAAGGGTGTATGTTTCAGACATTTTTCATTTTCTAACAAATGGAGTGATCTACAGTTTATACTAATCCACCTCCGAACGGCTGATGGTTTTTGTACGAGGAACCTTTATTTTCATGTCAGAAGTACACTCGGAGGGGTTGACATTCTCTGTCGATCGCCCCGCAATTAGAAAATTTAACTTAATTTGTCATTTAAATAAATTTTCGTACCAGGATTTGTACCCGGGCCTTCCGAATGGCAAAACGCAATAGTAACCACTCGGCTACCGCGGCTGCAATAACGCACCGTATATTCTTTTCCAAGCCGTCAATCGCCATCTTGTTCGAACCAAAGCTCGTCCATATGGACAACTTTCAATTTAGGCACGAAAAAGTCCTTAGCCATGGCTTTATAGTGTTCCCAATTGAGTGTAACAGAATGGACCGGCTTCATTTTTGAAGAAATATGAATCAAAGATTACTTCTGAGCACATCAAACTGTGGCTTTTTGAGGATATAACGATGTCTGAACAATGGCTTGTGGATTATCATCGGTCCAAATGTGACAATTTTGTTTATTTACATGCTCATTCAACGAAAACTGAGCTTCATCATTGAAAAACAGTTTCTTGAGAAAATTGTGTTTGCCGATCTCGTTTTGGGGATCATTCACCGAGCGTTTGATGGTTGTTCTGCTTCAATTCTTATACGAGTTGGATTTTTTTTTAAGCTCGAAAGCCAAGATCTTGCTACAAAGTCTTTTATAAAGTGGATGTATACAACTTGAAATGATGCGCGGAGATGGCGAATGTACTTATTCGGGTTTTCTTCGATACTTTACAGTAACAAAAGCTTATTGGGTCTGCATGCCGCACGGCGTCTCTGAATAAGCGCATTATCCACTAGAGTAAAGGTGGTTCAATGGTTACTCGAAATACTTTGCTGGGCAATTATGTCTACCGAATATTGGATGTAGTGCGAGATATGCCGCGCGAACCGTTTTCCGGAGTAGGTCTCTTCATTATGAAAAAAGCCACACGTTTAAAAAAAGTTGTTATGAGCCAAAAATCCACAAATCGCTCAGAAAGGCGGGCTTCTATGTAGTAAGGATTTCGTACCAAGTCAGCATGATATGGTATATCGACCAAAGTTATGAGCCGTCAACTTCAAGGTAGAAATTAAAATGAGAATATTTGTAGCTCTACCAATACTTCAACTGATGAAGGGACAGACCTTTTAAGTAAAACTGAACATAAATAAGAAAACTAGAATGTCACACTTTTTAAAAGAGATCTTGCCACTTTTCATTTAGGGGTTGTTTTCATCCTTATATACCACAAGCGACTTGATGTAGTAAAACGGTCAGACATAGACATTTTTTTATTTTGGTCCTAGTTTCCGAAAATGTTTGAATTTTTCGTGGGTCAAAAAAAATAGTTGATTTTTGCCAGACGGTGTTTTCATTTGGTAGCCCTAGTACATTTAGAACTTAATATATGTTTTCATGCACAAATAATATTTCAATTTTGTTGACCAGTGTAATTATCTGTATGTATGTATGTAAAACAACTGAGAATGAGGGCAGAGAACGTATACTCGTATTATTACGAGGTCTGACAATTAAGTAATGAGACTGATTTCATACAAACCGTATATTTAATAATTATTTTACAACTCTGCCATCCCCTTCAAAGTAGTCCCCTTGGGCAGCTATACAACGACTCCAGCGCATTTTCCATGCTTCGTAACATTTCTAGAACGCTTCGACTGGGATGTCCGCGAGTACTCTCGTCACGGGCGACTGGATGTCCTCAATCAACTCAAAATGGGTTCCTTTGACCACCGATTTTGTTCTAGGGAACAAAGGAAAGTCACAGGGTGACATATCGGACGAAGAAGGCGGTTATTGCAACACGGCGATCCCTTTAGAGGCCAAATACTGAGACACGCTGAGGGCGGTGTGGCACGGCGCGTTGTCGTGATGAAGGATCCGGTTACGAGCGATGTCTGGGCGCACCCTGTTGACTGGTTAAACTCTTTATGCCATCGAAACACCTGGGCACAAGTAGGAGCACTATTACCATGCACTTTTACAATTTTAGCGTACGTTTCCGAAGCTGTTTCGCCCAATTGGGCGCAAAATTTTATGGCGACGCGTTGCTCTTGATTTTGTTTTTCCATTTTCGTGACGAGCACCACGAACACACGTTTACTCAACACGATACAGCAGGCGATCTAAACAAGCTAGAACAATGGCAAATATATCAATGGAGAGGAGAAGGATGCCGAGAGAAGGGAAAGGGAATTTGGAGGTGGCAGGGAATATATTCAGTCTCATTACTTAATTGTCACACCTCGTATTCTACGTTCTCTGGTCAAGCACCCGGCATTACTTTATAAACAATTACATATTTACATACATATGTATAAGTATATGTACATACATGAATTTGCTAATACTCAAATTATCAAATACACATTTAGTTCATTCAACGGTGCGTAGGAGAACAGACCACAATGAGTTTATCGGGCAAAGTTGTTATTGTAACCGGCGCTAGTTCGGGTATTGGTGCAGCGACAGCATTGGAATTCGCCAAGCATGGAGCTAAAGTGACTCTGGTTGGACGAAATGAGGCAAATTTGAAGGCGAGTGTAGCGTCTTGCAAAGCAGCCAACAACAAAGCTGATTTACTACCCATCATTGCTGACATCACAGTGGATGCGGAGCGTATTATACAAGCAACAGTTGATAAATTTGGCAAATTGGATGTGTTGGTCAATAATGCGGGTATTTTCGAAGTTGGCAGCATCTTAGACATAGATGTTGATCAATTCGATAGAATTTTCAATACCAACTTGCGTGCCGTTTTTCTTCTAACCAAACTCGCCGCGCCACATCTGATCAAGACGCAAGGCAACATCGTGAATGTGTCCAGCGTCACAGGACTGCGTGCCTTTCCTGGCGTGTCAACGTATTGTGCATCGAAAGCAGCACTTGATCACTTCACCCGCTGCATTGCTTTGGACTTGGCACCGCATAAAGTACGTGTCAATGGAGTGGGCCCCGGTGTTATTGTCACCGATATCCATGCGCGTAGAGGTCTAACGCCTGAGGGTGTGGCCGAATATTTGGAGCGTTGCAAGCAGACACATGCGCTGGGGCGTGTTGGTGAGCCCAAGGAGGTGGCAGACGCAATTATTTTCTTGGCCAGTGACAATGCCAGTTTTATTACGGGCGCAGTTATACCCATTGATGGTGGTAAACATGCCATGTGTCCGCGGTAGTTTATAAGTACTTTTTAAATGTAATCAAGTAATTAAAATTTTATTAATTAAATAAATTGGAAAAAAATATCGTTGCAAAGTATTTTATTTTATTGCTACTTTTTGTAATAATTTCAAAGAATTTAGAATAAGGAAAGTGTTATCAGTGATATTAGTACTGTAAGGCTGCCATTTGTAAGAATTTTCGAAATTATATATTAGAAGTTTCTAAACAGACTGGACTAGAATTACTTGCTAGCCTAAAATAGCGTTAGGAGCTTTCGACGGATAAACTCTGAATTAACTTCGGAAGGTAGAACCGAGTGTCATGAGAGATGTGCTTTTGTGATTTGCGAGGGGATTAACAAAAGTTCGGTAAGTTGATTTCGTTGCTATTAAAGGCCTTTCCTTTTAATTTTTTTTTTAATTCTTGGAAATAACCAAAACTCACAAGGTGCTATATCTGGGGAATATGGTGCTTGACGTATTTTTTCGATCCCAGAGATTGCATTAAAATTACTCTTTATTTCAGCAATGTGGGATGGCGCGTTCTCCTGATGTTAAAAGTAGCGCCGCAAATCCCCTTTCTTTCTATTATCCAAAAAAATTTATGAAAACTTTTGTTAAGCACTCTTCGATGTGTCATTATGCTGCGACCGTCTGACCCTTTTCCAGGGCATTGGCATTCAAGCCCAATTCATTGGCAATCATTTCTTGTATCAATTTTAGACCTCACCAGAGTTACTGTGATGTCATCAGTGGAAGGTTTTTGTCGACCATCTCGTGGCTCGTCCTCTACGGAAAAATATCCAGTCTGGAATCTTCGGAACCACTTAGAAATAGTCTTTAAAGACGGTGCAATCGGCAATCGTTCCATTTCGTTCTGTTTCGTTTGACCTATCCTAAGCTATTTTCGGTTTTCTCGTCTCCATTTTAGTCGAACGTTCTAAAATTTGAAAGGAAGACTAACAAAGTAAGTTCCTCATTGGAGGCGGCTTATATATATATATATATATAAATCAATCTACATATATCTATATCGACGCTGCTGAGACGTCGTTGTTCTATTCAATATCTACTTACATAATAATAAAATATTTACTACGCCAATTTTAAGCGCTTATAAGTTAACACTCGTATACAAAACAGCATGAAAACATACAGACGTTTACATTATCATACAACGGATTAAATTTCTGGAGTGAGTGACATGCAAGTCATTAGGTCTGCTCGGTGAGAATGGTCAGCAAGAATTAACGAGTAAAGAAATTGAGAGAGTAAGACTTTTTTTACTCTTCCAAAGAGCGAAATTTACTGAGTTTACAGTAAAAATTAGTCAGCAAGTTATACAACAGTGATATATTGTACATAATTCTACATGCTTCATAATTGGCAAACCATAAATATACCAGTATACGAGGTGTGACAATTAAGTAAGGACACTGATTATATTGCCGCGATTGTGGCAACCCTGCAACCTTGAAATTCCCTTACCCTTCTCCCGGCATCCCTCTTCTCTGCATTTATATATTTGCCTTCGCTCTAGCTTGTTTAGTTCGCCTGCTGTGTCGTGTTGAGTAAACGTGTGTTCGTGGTGCTCGTCACGAAAATGGAAAAACGAAATCGAGAGCAACGCATTGCGATAAAATTTTGCGCCAAATTGGACGAAACAGTTTCGGAAACGTATTCTAAAATTGTGAAATTGTGATAGTGCTCTTAGTCGTGCCCAGGTGTTTCGATGGCATAAAGAGTTTAAGTTTAAGTAAAGCTCGCATGATCAAGTCGAAGTTCAAAACGATGATTATTGCCTTTTTTGATAGCCACTATCGCCAAGTACTCGAAAGATTGCAAAAACGAGTCAACAGGGTACGCCCAGACATCGCTCGTAACTGGATACTTCATCACGACAACGCGCCGTGCCACACCGCCCTCAGCGTGTTCCAGTATTTGGCCTCTAAAGGGATCGCCGTGTTGCAACAACCGCCTTATTCGCCCGATATGTCACTCTGTTACTTTTTTTTGTTCTCTAGGACAAAATCGGTGGTCATAGGAACCCATTTTGAGTCGATTGAGGACATCCAGGCGGCCGTGACGAGGGTACTCGCGTAAATCCCAGTCGAAGCGTTCCAGGAATGTTACGAAGCATGGAAGCATTTCGGAAGCATTACCATCATTGTGGCAACTTTGCTTCGCAATGTTTTACGGCTCATTTAGTCGACACTGCTTACTAGTAAATTATAGGAATTCAAAGTCAGCTTAGTAATTAGGTCTAATCAAAAGTAATCCATTATTTTTGCAATGATGTGCAGCTCGCGTTCTATAAGTGGGATTGGCTGGCGCTAGTTGATATTTTGTACTACTAAAGATTATGGAAGAAGTGTCGATCACTTAACTCAGTAGTGTTTGAGGGCTTCTCAAAAATGAACACCAGCAAAGAGAAAATAATTAATTTTTCCTCTATACGAAAACGCAAGTCAGGCAGCTGAAAAAGAGAAGGGTGTTTATGGTCCAGTAAATTATGCGTGGTTCCGGTAATTTTGATGTAAATAACGCCGTGAAATGCCAATTGTCCAAAATGTCGATAAAATAATGGAAATTGTCGAGTCTAACCGTCATAGACAGTTTCGATTGCTCAGGAGCACAAAAACAGTATGAAACCACTTGAACAAGAAAAAAAACCTCATGGATCGAATTTCCATCTGCGTATCACTGCCGAATAGTAACTAAATCGACCCATTTCTAAAGCGGATGGTGACTGATGATGAAAGGTGGATCATTTACAGCAACGTCAATCGAAAATGGTTGTGGTCGAAGGGCAGCGAGTCGGCACATACCGTCTCCAAGCCGGAATTGATGGCCAAGAAGGTTTTGTTGCGTATTTGGTGAAAATTACAAGAAATCAGCTGTTTTTCTGCTTACTAATTTTTATTGGCAAGGTGACCGCGGTAGCCGAGTGGTAAGGATTGCGTACTGCCATTCGGAAGGCGCGGGTTCATATCCCGATGTCGTACTAACATCCAAAAATTTATAGAAAATTAATTTAAATAAAAAATTAAGTTAAATTATCTAACTGCAGTCCCCCCTCGGCAGGGAATTTCAACCACTCAGATTGTTTTTTGACATGAAATAAAGCTCCTCATAAAAAAAAACCATCAGCCGGCGGCTTAGTATAGACTGTAGGTCCCTCCATTTATTAGACAAACATCAAGACGCAAATCCACAAATTGGAGGAGGAGCTCGGCCGAAAATCGCTTTAGCGGTTACAAAAACCAATTATACCAGGTGTGTTTGTTGAAGTTTGCCGGTTTTACTAGTAGATGTCGCTAGCAATATGTATAAATTTCTATGATTTGGCATGTATGTAATTTTTTTCTATTGACATTAACCTACAAAAATACGCAAGTCACATTCCGCCCAAATAATAGCGTCATATTTGTTTACCTCAGTGAATATGTCGAGTTTCGTTCCAAGTAAATCGTATTTGCGGCATTCGTTGCTTTTCTCATTCTTTCATTAAAAGAAAAAAGCAGCTGAAGCTCACCGGTTGCTGGTAGAAACTTATGGTGAACATGCTCCAGTGATTAGAACATGTGAGACATGGTTTCGTCAATTTAAAAGTGGAGATTTCGATTTGACAGACAATGAAAATCCTGGTGCAGCGAAAAAGTTCGAAGACGAGGAATTGGATGTTGATCCAACCCAATCGTAACAAAAATTGACAGAAACACTACATGTGACTCGATTAGCAATTTAACAACGTTTAAAAGCCATGGGAAAGATCCAGAAGCCTGGAAAATGGATGCCACATCAGCTGAACGATACGTATAGACAAATGGAAAATCGAAAAACCGTTTGTGAAATGCTGCTTCAACGAATCGAAAGGAAATCTTTTCTACATCGAATTGTCACGGGGGACGAAAAATGGATTTATTTTGAGAACCCGAAGCGAAAAAAATCATGGCTTTCCCCTGGTGAAGCTGGCCCATCGACTGCAAGGCCAAATCGCTTTGGCCGTAAGACAATGCTCTGTGTTTGGTGGGACCAGTGTAGTGTGGTGTACTACGAGTCGTTAAAACCTGTTGAAACGGTGAACACGGATCGCTACCGACAACATACACGTATGATCAATTTGAATCATGCGTTGATCGAAAACCGGTCGGAATGGCCCCGAAGACAAGGCAAAGTTATCTTGCAACATAACAACGCGCCGTCTCATACCGCTAAACTGGTGAAAGACACATTAAAAACACTTAATGGGGAAATATTATCGCACCCGCCGTACTCTCCAGACTTCGCCCCGTCCAACTATCACCTTTTCGCATCGATGGGACACTCCCTTGCAGAGCAGTGCATCGCTAATTTTGAAGAAGTCGAAAAATGGCTCGTCGAATGGTTTGCCTCGAAAGAGAAAAAGTTTTTTTTTTTGGAATGGTATCCATAATTTGCATGAGAGATAGGCAAAATGTTTAGAAGCCAATGGTCAATACTTTGAATAAAAAAATTTTGAGATTCCTCTGAAAATTAAGTGTTTTCTTTATCGAAAAACCCGGCAAACTTCATCAAACATATATAATTTTTATTGGCTGAAATTTCCCAAGCACAAATTCACAACTTCCCCTCGAAGCTAAACGTCAACATTGCGCTTTCTCGTTGTAAATTTCATTGGCTTTCTGCCTCGCAGAACACAGTTCAGTAAAAATTGATGACAATTATTACTGCCCAGTGGCTCACCGAACGCACTAATTATTAATTTAAAAAAGAATATACATATGTACATATATGTATATATATATATTTCAAACTGAGATAAAAACAAAGCAGTCGTTAATTATGAACAAATAGTATTCAACAATCATCGATAAGATAATAAAATATATAAAAAAATTACATAATTACTTTTTATTATTATTTTTATATTATATTATATTATATGTATTTTAAATCTTCTTAGCCGATGGTAACCAGCGCATCGCCTAAGCCACTTATAAGCCTTTTCATACATACATAAAAATAACGATCAATATTCGATTCTCTCTATTACTATTTATGAGAGTAATTTTTCGCAAGCACTTCTATACATAAGCAGCTCTGGGCAAACACAATTTCAGTTCACTCAACGTCGTGAATCGGAGCAGGTTACCACTATGAGTTTGGTCGGAAAAGTTGTTATTGTAACCGGCGCTAGTGCTGGCATTGGTGCTGCGACAGCTGTGGAATTTGCCAAGCAAGGCGCTAAAGTAGTGGTCGTCGGCAGGAATAAAGAAAAATTGAAGCAGAGCGAGGCAGCGTGTAAAGCAGCGCATAATAAAACTGAAATACTATCGATCGCCGCAGACATCACAGTGGACGCGGGGCGTATTATTAAAGAAACAATTGAAAAATTCGGCAAATTGGATGTTTTGGTGAATAATGCTGGTATTTTCGAAGTTGGTGACATATTGGAGGTAAACGTCGATCAATTCGATAGACTTTTCAATACCAATATGCGTGCGGTTTTCCTTTTAACCAAATACGCTGCACCACACCTGATCAAGACGCAAGGTAATATCGTAAATGTGTCTGGTATTGCGGGACAACGTGCTTTTGCTGGCATCTCGGTTGGTGGCACATCGAAAGCAGCACTTGATCAGTTTACACGTTGTATTGCCTTGGATTTGGCGCCGCATAAAGTGCGTGTAAATGCTGTGAGTCCTGGTGTTATTGCAACGGATATTCATGCAGGTATAGGCTTATCACCACAACAACTTGCCGAATACTTTGAACAAGCTGCTAAAACACATGCACTGGGACGCATTGGTGAGCCAAACGAGGTGGCAGATGCAATTATTTTCTTAGCTAGTGATGCGGCTAGCTTTATAACCGGTGCAATAATACCGGTTGATGGTGGCAAACACGCCATGTGTCCGCGTTAGTTATAAGTGTATGGTGAAATACATATGTATAATCGTACATATGTACTATGTATGAGGCAAAAGTTGGAAAATGTGATGTTTGTTAATTTTTTTTTATTCAAATTTATATTCAAAATACATATGTATCTATGTATAGACAAATTAAAAAATCAAACCTCAATTAAAAAACATTTTCTGAATTTCTTATTTGCCAGGATAATAGTTTAAAAAAATATTCATAATATAATAAAGGAAATGAGATACAATTGTTATTATACATCCCACCGGATTCTCTGCCATTTTTTCAATTACTAACTGTCATCGATGTAGAGTGTTTAAATAAAAACTAAGAACCATTTTCAGGTTGTTCCGGTTGGACTCCATATTTCAACCACTTTCTATTAAACATTCACTAATAAGACGCCTAAAAATATGCAACAGAAGTCTAACTTTAGACACTCAATATAAAAGATGGGTTTTAGCTCTTTCCAGAAGTATTTAATTTAGTCGCGGCTTTGGATTTGGTCGGTATTAATTTCCGCAGTGAATCTATAACAATGAGAAGGTGCAAATTCATGGCAACACATATAAATTCTCTGACAACTAAGCTGAAAATTCTCGCCAAAAGTGATGCAAGTTTTTCCACTGCATTAAATTTGATTTTCACTGCCTACATTTGTACTAAGGAAGTGGTGGAATGCCATTTCTAAATGAGCGCCATAAAAGCTAGGGTACTGTAAAAAGTCTTCAAGCCAAGTACGTATTGGGTGTATGCATTAATTCGTGGGGTTTTCTAAGAGAGGGCTCTACTAGTATTATTTCGCGTCGACTATTTTAACATGAAGAAAAGTGCTACCGAAAGCCATCGTATTTTACTTGACGTTTATGGTGACCATGCTTTAGCCAAACGAATGTGCCAAAAGTGGTTTGCACGGTTTATAAGTGGCAATTTCGACTTAGACGACGGACAGGCAAAAAAATTTCAAGACGAAGAATTGGAGACATTGCTCGACGCAGATGCATGCCAGACGCAAGAAGAACTTGCAAAAGTATTAGGAGCTGATCAAGACAATTTTTTCACAATAAAGTCTTAATTTTCGAAAAAAAACCGCACGAATTAATGCATACACCCAATTATTATAGATTCTCTGATCTGGTCTAAGCGCGTCGATTACCAGGTGTGTTTGTTGAAGTTTGCCGGTTTTTTTTTTCAATAAAGAAAACACTTAATTTTCAGAGGAATCTCAAAATTTTTTTATTCAAAGTATTGACCATTGGTTTCTACACATTTCACCCATCTCTCAGGCAAATTATGGATACCATTCCAAAAAAACTTTTTCTCTTTCGAGGCAAACCATTCGACGAGCCATTTTTCGACTTCTTCAAAATTAGCGAAGCACTGCTCTGCAAGAGAGTGTTTCATCGATGCGAAAAGGTGATATTCGGCGTTGTCATGTTGCAAGATAACTTTGCCATGTCTTCGGGCCCATTCCGACCGTTTTTCGATCAACGCATGATTCAAATTGATCATTTGTTGTCGGTAGCGACCCGTGTTCACCGTTTCACCAGGTTTTAACAACTCGTAGTACGGTGAGCTTCAGCTGCTTTTTTCTTTTGATGAAATAAGAAAAGCAACGAATGCCGCAAATGCGATTTACTTGGAACGAAACTCGACATATTCACTGAGGTAAACAAATATGACGCTATTATTTTGGCGGAATTTGACTTGGGTATTTTTGTAGGTTAATGTCAATAGAAAAAAATTACATACATGCCAAATTATAGAAATTTATACATATTGCTAGCGACATCTACTAGTAAAACCGGCAAACTTCAACTAACATCCCTGGTAGACACAGCCCCTCTTCATCAACATTAACCTCACACTCAGCTTCTTTCTACCTCATTTTGCTCAACAGCGTGAACAAAATCATAATCGCTGAAGATATGCAGATAGTATGCAGAGATTCCAGTAGCTCAGAAGTCGAATTTGATGATGTCTGGGTGAAGGTGACGATGTTAAGTTCAAATCAAGAATCTTACAGATCAAACCAACAACGTTACGAACACAAAACACAACGAAAAACTGCTCAGAAATACATTACAATCACTTGTTTGTTGTCAAAAGTTAAATAGGGGTGCCGGAACTAAAGAATGCGCATGACTAGTACACTTCCCGTTCACATATAGAAATATCTGCTAAAAATACGTCAGCGATCATTTGTATTTTTTTTGTAAAGAAAAAAGCTTTGTTTTATGGATTTCTACCGTAAAATATTTTTCTTAAATGAAAACGTGACTGCTGGGTTAAACAGTCACTCAACATGCCTATGCAGCAGATTATTTTTGAAATCGTTAACAAAAACTAAAAAAGAGAATGTAAAAATTCAGCATAAAAAATCTCTTCTTCTTTGTTGACGTTGGAAATACCAAGTGAGGCCAGGTCACTCTCCACCTGATCCTTCCAACGGAAGTCTTCCTCTTCCTCTGCTTCCACTAGCCGTTGCTAATGCAAAGGACCATAAATCATTCGCAAAACTTTTCTCTCAAAAGATCCTAGAGCCGACTAATCAGATGTTGACATCGTCCACGCTTCTGAGCCATACAGTAGGACCGGAATGATGAGCGATTTGTAGAGTTTGGTTTTGGTTCGCCGAGAGAGGACTTTACTTTTCAATTGCCTACTCAGTCCAAAGTAGCACCTGTTGGCAAGAGTGATTCTGCGTTGGATTTCTACGCTGACATTGTTGTTAGTGTTAATATTGGATCCAAGATAGACGAAATTATCTACGACTTCAAAGTTATGACTATAAACAGTGAATGCGATGACCGTTTGTGTGATGACAAGAGATATTTCGTCTTACCCTTATTCGCCACCAGATCCATTTGTTTATCTTCTTTATCAAGTCTGTCGACTGTGGGCTTTAGTCTTTCACACAAAACTCTGCGATTTGTATTCGGACTTCTTCATAGTCGGGTAATGGAACAACTTTTCCATCGACATCAATTGGAGTTTCGGGTTCACCTTCTCCAGGTGTTTTATTTTCACTGCCATTCGGTAGGCTGGAGAAGTATTCCCTCCATAAATCCAGTATACTCTGGGCATCTGTTCCTAGCTTACCTCCCTGGGTCCTACAAGAGTAAAAAATCTCAATAAGAGCAAAAAAGTTTCTGGTGCCGGAACTGTTGGAATAGCTTTCTGCGAAACACTAAGTTTGGATGGACAGTGAATTCTCACCTTTCTGACTTTCAACATTGCGAAAATAAAAAAAATTCTTCGTGTACATAATGGGGAAAAATATAAATACCTAAACAGATTTGTAGTCCCATAAGCAGCATAAATGGAGACTTTTATTTTTGGTTGGTTTTTCAATCTTACTTATGGTACAACGTTTGAAACTGGTCCTACAGATAACCGTGCTCCATGACTGAAGCCACTCACTACCTATCCAAAATACTATTTTCTTCCAGAGAATCTTTTTTGCAAGTAACTCCGAACAAATGAAGCTGTTTCAATCCACTTTATGGAATATTTTCGGAAGGATCTCAAACTG
Source organism: Ceratitis rosa (assembly GCA_037013455.1). NCBI lineage: Eukaryota > Metazoa > Arthropoda > Insecta > Diptera > Tephritidae > Ceratitis > Ceratitis rosa. Next base: position 18,686,332 of record JAWMAG010000054.1, read on the forward strand.
CGCGCTTACAAAATCCAACTTGTTCAAAAACGAGATGGCCTATCTCTATTTTCACAAAGAAAAGAAAAGAAATCAGTGACTAAGCTCAGTTCTTGTTGAATTGGTACGCATTTGAAGTAATGGTTGGTATTCGTGTTACATCTTCAAGAAGTCACCGCTTGATGTATTCTACGAGTTGAGGGGATCATTGGTTAATATTTCTTCAAAAATGAAGCCGGCCATAATATTACAGCCAACGAAACTATCAATTTATTAAAGGAAACTTTCGTCACGGCCGCCAGGATGTCTTCAACCGACTCAAAAGGAGTTCCTTTGAACACCTATTTTGTTCTAGGGAACAAAGAAAAGTCACAGGGTGACATATCGGGCGAATAAGGCGGTTAATGCAACACGGCGATCCCTTTAGAGGCCAAATACTAGAACACGCTGAGGGCGGTGTGGCACGGGTCGTTGTCATGATGAAGGATCCAGTTACGAGCGATGCTTGGGCGCACCCTGATGACTCGTTTTCGCAATCTTTCGAGAACTTGGCGATAGTAGACTTGATTTACAGTTTGCACCGGTGGAAGAAGTTCTTTGTGGACGATTCCACAGCTATCAAAAAAGGCAATAATCATCGTTTTCACCTTCGACTTGATCATGCGAGCTTTACTTAAACTTAAACTCTTTATGCTATCGAAACACCTGGGCACGACTAAGAGCACTCTCACCATGCACTTTTGCAATTTTAGCGTACGTTACCGAAGTTGTTTCGTCCAATTTGGTGCAAAATTTTATCGCGACGCGTTGCTTTTGATTTCGTTTTTCCATCTTCGTGACGAGCACCACGAACACACGTTTACTCAACACGACACAGCAGACGAACTAAACAAGCTAGAGCGATGGCAAATATATCAATGGAGAGGAGAAGGATGCTGGGACAAGGGAAATGGAATTTCAAGGTGGCAGGGAATATAATCAGTCTCTTTACTTAATTGTCACACCTCGCACGGCCGCAATTGCTGCAAAATATGGTCGAAAATTGGCTGTAATTCGAGCCAGCAGCGACGATCACTTCAATCAGACCCGCATTTTTACATGTCACCCTACTATTATTTACTACTGGGTTTATGCAACATAAATCAAAGTGAGGAGATCCTCTCTTGGACCTGACAAGCTATAACTTTCGTATCTAAAGTGTTTGGTTATTCAAGTGTTTTGTATTTCTACGGAGATCTTTGCTTAAGCATTGATATAATATATGTACTTGTGCGCGTCACATCCTCAATAAAACATATGTATGTATGTACGAGTACACTTCGCTGAACAGATTTTCACTATTTTGTCATTAACACTCTATGCATACGCATACTTCGAAATACATACGTGTAGTTTGTTTACTGAGTACTAAGAGATAACCTTCTCAATTACACTACAGTCCTCTCGCATGTAGTGTCCACGGGGGCGCTGAATGCAATCATTTGTTTATCTTATCTATCAGTGAGTATGAAATCACTGTCATTAATGCGCTTAAATAGTTCAATCACTCAACGTCTCCACACAGTCGTCGCTATGAGTTTTACGGGTAAAGTTGTGATTGTAACGGGCGCTAGTTCGGGCATTGGTGCCGCCACCGCCGAGGCATTTGCTAAACGTGGCGCCAAAGTTGCTCTCGTCGGACGTAATATCGAGAATTTGAAATCCACTGAAGCCGCCTGTAAAGCAGCTAATCCCAAAGCTGAGCTACTACTCATCGCCGCCGATGTCACAGTGGACGCTGAGCGTATTATCGCTACAACTGTTGAGAAGTTCGGCCAATTGGATGTGTTGGTCAATAATGCTGGTATTTTGGCTTATGGCAGCATTTTGGATATAGGTTTGGAGCAATTCGATGCGTTGATGAATACCAATTTACGTGCAGTCTTTCTGCTTACCAAATTGTCGGCACCACATCTCATCAAGACCCAGGGCAATATTGTGAATGTGTCAAGTGTCGCTGGTTTGCGCACATTCCCCAACACCTCAAGCTATTGCACCTCCAAGGCAGCTGTTGATCAATTCACGCGCTGTATTGCCTTAGATTTGGCGCCGAAAAATGTACGTGTGAATGCTGTGAATCCTGGTGTTGTCGTAACGGATATTCATGCACGCAGCGGCATGACGGAGGAAGATTATGCTGATTATATGCGTCGCGCAAAGGAGACGCACGCACTGGGACGTGTGGGTACGACGAAAGAAGTCGCTGATACCATTGCATTTTTGGCCAGCTCAGAGGCGTCTTTCATCACCGGCGCCACGGTACCCATCGATGGTGGCAAGCAGGCTATGTGCCCACGTTAATATACAAACACTTTTTATATAATTAATTAGATAATTAAATAGTGATGATGTTCCATTTAATAATTTTTTCTTTATAAGATCTATTAGAATGATCCAATCCAACTTTGAAAATGGTCGCCTTTATTATAATACTTTTAAACCTCCAGGAAATAAGACTCGGTCGTATAAAACACTTTCCTAAAGGTTGATGGTTCCAACCAGTTCAGCGGATACTAAGTTTAGATTGGTCCTTTCGTTACCAAGTGAAGCCAAGTCTCCGTCCAACTGATATCTCTAATGGTGTGTAGATCTTCCTCATTCTCTGCTTCCACCGACAGGTGCTGGTGGCGTTTTTTCATCTATTCGAACGACATGACTTAGTCAGACTCTTTAACTTATATCGTCGTATATCGCGTGAAACTCATATTTCTACCCTCTGTGGTATAGCGGCGCAAAAGAATATAAATCTAGGCATCGTCCAGTCTTCCCCAACATATAGCAGGACGGAACTGATTGTAGTACCCATTGGCAAGATTTCAATTGTTTTTGGTGTTAATACTGGTTCCAAGATAGACGAAATTTTCTACGACCTCGAAGTTATGACTGTCAACAGTGACGTGGGAGCCGAGTCGCGAATGCGATGACTGTTTGTGTGATGGCAGGAGATATTTCGTCTTGCTCTCATTCACTACCAGACCCATATCCTTCGCTTCTTTATCAAGTCTGGAGAAAGCAGAACTCACGGCGCTGTTGTTGAGGCCAATAATGTTAATATTACTGTACATTCTTATACAATAGAAGATTGTAGCTTCTCTATTCAGCTCTGCAGCTCCATTAATAAGTTGAAAAAGTCACACGACAAGGAATCGCCCCGTCTGAAACCTCGGCTCGGAGAGGTCCTTCCAAATCTTGACGGAGCTTTTAATGGTACAATACTTAATGTCAGTTTACATAGTCGTATAAGTTTTGCGGGAATACCAAATTCAGACATAGTGGCGTAAAGGCAGCTCCTATTCGTTCGGTTGAAGGCGGCTTTAAAATCGACGAAAAGGTGGTGTGTGTCGATCCTCTTTTCACGGATCTTTTCTAAAATTTGGCGCATGGTGAATATCTGGTCAATGGTCGACTTACCAGGTCTAAAGCCACACTGATAAGGTCCGAACAATACACTCGACAGGACCTTATAGGCGATATTAAGGAGGCTTATCCCACGATAATTGTAGTGGAGTGTATTCAAGCTTCTGGGTGTGCAATTACCGTTGCTATACCCAATTAATGTATTTGCGCGACGTGGCGTACCCTTAACCTTGTGCCACCTATATGAAGCAACCAACCCTTGTGGAGCCTTGGGTCACGGCTAAAAGAGGAAGAAACTTCAGTATCGCCACACACTAGGTTTAAGGTCTCGCTGAAGGCTCTGGAGCTGGTGCAGCGACTGTTCATCAGAGACGAGGCCACGAGTGGACGACGATCTTGGAGCAAATGGCAAACTATATAAAAGAAATGTAAACCTACTCGCCTAGCGAGGTTGAGCGCCGTGCTTGGGACACGCTGCGTAGGAACCAGCTCGAATGAAACAAGAATCACTACTTTCACTACAGTTAAGGAATGCTGGATTTTCTTGCAAATATTTTTGCACTTTTATTAAGTTTTTTTTCTAAAAATGTAACACTTCATAAAAGAAAATATTCCAAAAACACTTAGCGTTGATAAAAGATGACAATGGACAGTTCATTATTTTTTCTTACACCTGTTTGAATCGATTCACTTTTTCGTGAACTCCAATAATCGTATTAGTCAGTATAGTATATCCCTCTGGGGTTACTAACTTATCGGGATCACTGTAGGTTGCCAAGGTATTGCCGTTGATGTCCTTATCTCGCCGTAAAAAGAATTCTCCATCATACGCTGTGGAACATTTTGAGCGCAAGAGTTTGCAGGTAAACTACTAATCTGCTCCATCATATCGTCACCTTGCATTGGTCCCAACATCGCTGCCGGAGCTTGACGTGGTGGAGGCGATGTTATTGAAGACTAAATTTCGTTAAAAATGTATTTATATAAGTAAAATAATAACCCTATCCCCCTCATCAACTCACCCTCTCTGGCACCGGATATGGTATCGGTCTAGCAATCGGCACTGGCAGTACAGGTGGATAGAATTTTCGTGCAATAAATGCATGTATAATTGAAGCAATACTCAAAGCTGCCGCTGTCTTAGCAGGTACAATAATTGGTGCCGGCGGTGGACCCACCGGCGCGGCAGGTGCGACCAAGGGAGGGAATGATGGTGGCCGGAAAAACGGTGCTGCTGATGGTGCAAATATGGGATTTTGATAGGGTTGCGGTGGATAAAATGGTGACAATGGATAGGAATGTGGTGGTGCGGCATAAGGCGGTGGTGCGTAAGGACTATACGGCAAAGCGAATGGTGGTTGCGCATAAGGTGAACCCAAACCGAATGGCGCAAATGGTACCGGTCCAAAGGGGGCTGGTAGATAAGGACCAGTCGAATCTAAACCGTAAATGCTACGTTTATGACGATTGCGCGTGCAAACAATGCCAACGGAGAGCAGTGACTGCAAGGGAAAATAGTTGAAAATATATAACTTGAATTATAATAAAAACGTTAATTGTCTAAAAATATATTTTAATAAGCGCAGTGCATTAAATTGTTTCATCAGAAATTATTTTTTACTCACCACACAAAGTACTAGCTGAAAGAATTTCTCCATACTCAAGTAAATATCAAAATTCTCAGTCTCACTTTTAACAACCACAGAAATTCACTCAAAACAAGAAACTAAATTTCAAACTTGACTTGCGTTACCTTTATACCTGCACTTTCTTGCATCAAAACTGGGTCTTTTGTCTGCAGTAAAAGTTGTGTAGTGCAAGTCAGTAATGCGAATTACTGCAAGTTGTAATGATTCTCCGACATATCACAGAGAGGAAGACATTCAATTATGCTTATTTCTTTTGTTTTAGCTACAGACATTATTTTTTGCTTCCATTTGTTAAGTGATTATTCGAAATCTAAAATATTTAATCATGATTATATGGCATCTTTTTGCAAATGTAATTAATTTAATATCACTACTTTTATTCATTTTAATTGATTCTGTAACATTAAAATACTATTTAACTTATTTTTGTTTAATTTTGTTCAGTTTATTAATTTTTTTCGTTTTATTTTTTTGGTTTGTATTTATTTAATTTCAATTTATTTCATTTTTATTTTAATTAGTCAAAATTTTTATATTTTACTTCAGTATATTTTACAATAATTTACTTTGTTTTGCTTTACTTGAAATTTATTTATTTTATTTTACTTTAAATTATTTGATTTTAGTATTTATTTTGTTTTATTTAAAGTAAATTACTTTGCATTCCATTATTTTATTTTATTTTTTATTTATTTTTTTAATGTTTCATTTCCTTCTTTTTACTTTATTTTATTTTAATTTTTTATATCATTTTATTCAATTTTATTTCTTTTTTTTTATATTGTTTCACTTTAGTTTACTTCATTTTATTTTATTTGTTTTATTTAAATTTTTTTACTTTATTTTATTTGTTTCATTTCATTTTATTTTATTTTGCTTTATTTTATTTTGTTATATTTTATTCTACTTTTATTTTATATTTAATTTTCTCTTTTCATCTTGATGCACTTAATTTAATTTTTTTTTTTTTTTTTTTGATATTAGCTATATTTGATGTTTTTATTATATTTTATTTTATTTTTGGATTTCATTATATTTTATTTAACTTTTATTTATTGTTATATTTTTATTTTTGTTTACGTTAATTTTATTTTGTTTTATTTTATTTTTATTTTTATTTTATTTAATTGTATTTTAATATTTTCTTTTATTTCATTTATTTTATTTTATTTATTACATTTTATTTTATTATATTTAATTTTAGTTAAGTTTATTTTATTTCTTTTTAATATTTCATTTTATTTGCTTTTTATTTTTTCTCTTGATATTTTTTTATTTTATAGTATTTTATTTCATGCTATTTTATTTTACTATATTTTATTTAAATTTATTTAATTATATTCTGTATATTTTTTTTTGTCTCAAGTTATTTTATTAATTTTATTATTTTCTTATTTAATTTTAATTTAGTTTATTTTTTGTTTTATTTTATTTTTTATTTCTACTTTGCTTAACTTTTCTTTAATTTACTTTGCTTTATTTTATTTTATTTTGCTTCGGCCGAGTGGTTAGCATTGCGTACTGTCATTCGGGAGGTTAGGGTTATAGAAAATTAATTGAAATAAAAAATTTGGTTAAATTTTCTAATTGGGGTCGCCCCTCCACAGGGAACGTCAGCCTCTCCGTGTGTATTTCTGATATAAAATAAATGCCCCCCATAAAAAACCATCAGCCGTTCGGAGGCGGCTTAGTATAAACTGTAGGTCCCTCCATTGACGTAACCACAAATTGGAGGAGGAGCTCGGCCGAAAATCGCTTCAGCGTGTACAAAGCGGCAGTTGTATATATATAATATGGTTTAATTGGTTTTATTTTAACTTATTTAGTATCATTATATATATTTTTATTTTATCTAATGATATTTGATTTTATTAATTTTTTATTTTACTTCATTTTAGTTTATCTTACTTTATTTTATTGTATTTTATTTTATTTTTTTGTTTTTTTTTTCTTTCATTTCATTTTATTTTATTTTATCTTACTTTATCTTATTTTGTTTTTTTTTTATTTTATTTTATTTTATTTTATTTTATTTTATTTTATTTTATTTTATTTTATTTTATTTTATTTTATTTTATTTTATTTTATTTTATTTTATTTTATTTTATTTTATTTTATTTTATTTTATTTTATTTTATTTTATTTTATTTTATTTTATTTTATTTTATTTTATTTTATTTTATTTTATTTTATTTTATTTTATTTTATTTTATTTTATTTTATTTTATTTTATTTCATTTTATTTTATTTTATTTTATTTTATTTTATTTTATTTTATTTTATTTTGTTTTATTTTATTTTATTTTATTTTATTTTATTTTATTTTATTTTATTTAATTTAATTTAATTTAATTTAATTTAATTTAATTTAATTTAATTTAATTTAATTTAATGTAATTTAATTTTATTTTATTTTATTTTATTTTATTTTATTTTATTTTATTTTATTTTATTTTATATTATTTTATATTATTTAATTTTATTTTATTTTATTTTATTTAATTTTATTTTATTTTATTTTATTTTATTTTATTTTATTTTATTTTATTTTATTTTATTTTATTTTATTTTATTTTATTTTATTTTATTTTATTTTATTTTATTTTATTTTATTTTATTTTATTTTATTTTATTTTATTTTATTTTATTTTATTTTATTTTATTTTATTTTATTTTATTTTATTTTATTTTATTTTATTTTATTTTATTTTATTTTATTTTATTTTATTTTATTTTATTTTATTTTATTTTATTTTATTTTATTTTATTTTATTTTATTTTATTTTATTTTATTTTATTTTATTTTATTTTATTTTATTTTATTTTATTTCATTTCATTTCATTTCATTTCATTTTCTTTTATTTTATTTTTTTAATTTAATTTATTTTAATTTAATTTTTTTTAAATTATTTTATTTTGTTTTGTTTTATTTTATTTTATTTGACTTAATTGAAATTAATTTAATTAATCTAATTTAATTTAATTTATTTTAAATTATTTTATTTTTATTTCATTTCATTTCATTCCATTTAATTTAATTTAATTTCATTTCATTTAATTTCATTTCATTTCATTTAATTTTATTTAATTTCATTTCATTGCATTTCATTTCATTTCATTTCATTTTATTTTATTTTATTTTGTTTTATTTTATTTTATTTTATTTTATTTTATTTTATTTTATTTTATTTGATATTATTTTATTTTATTTTATTTTGCTTTATTTTATTTTATTTGGTTTTATTTAATTTAATTTTATTTTATTTTATTTCATTTCATTTATATTTATTTTATATTTATTCCTTTAATAATATTTAGTTTACTTTATTTGATTTATTTTATTTCTTCTTAAAATAAATAAAGGGTATTTTTCCTGTTTGGCTTCTATAAATATGTAATATTGATCTAAAGTAAAATAAAATGAGAATAACTTTTTTTTATTCTAGAGATGGGAAATCCTTTTCATTAATTAAGTTTATTTATTAGATTACTTTATTGTATGCTTACATATTATTAACTAAATATTGGTATGTATGTTATATGTATGATTATGAGACATTTATGTATCTATTTATTAAATACATATATATTATATACTATAGTGTATATTACTTTTAGTTATTTTCTGTAATAATTGCATTCTAGGCGTGATAGGCTCTAAATTGGTTCTTCTGTATATTTATATATATATATATATTTGTGTTAAAAGGCTGTTAGTCCTGCCTTATGAATTATACAATAGTTTTTGGCAACAAAAGAAAAACTTTAAAGATATTTAAAAAAAACGATTAAAATTTACTTTATGTCTAAATAGTAGCATGCTTTTTGGCGCAGGAAGTAAAATTCTTACAAAATTACTTTATTACAATACATTTGTTAGCTCAATCACCATATTAAATCAAAATCATTTTTGAAAAATAAAAGAAATTTTTCATGAAATAAATAGATTAGATAGATAGTTTGCTCTCAAAAACCGTAATGCTACAACAAAATTTTTGTTAAATAAAATGTTTTAATTATTGTTATAAAAAATTAATATTTACCTAATGAAAAGCTCAGCTATTTAGTACGTATATAATATAAAACCAAAGCCGAAGGTTGCTTAGAACATTTCTCTGCAGTTGTATGTATGTATTTTTAAAAGCACTATTTTTGTAGACATTATTTATATATTATATCAAATAGTTACATACATAAATTTCACAATATATAGATCAGCAGATGGTCTAGAATAAAATGGACTAGTTTTGTTTAGATTCTTTTCAATTTTACAATTAAATATACAACTTATAATAATAATCGCAGTATACACACACTGATATACACAAATATTCGAACTTCATGAATACTTGAGCACACACATCAATAAATGCGCTTATTAATTTGGAAGAAATTCGATTAGTTTGCAATAATAAGTACAATGGATTTTTTCTTTTTTTTTTTGGGTTTTGATTACTCGATTTTAAGGTTAGGATATGAAAATAATTGCCTAAAAATGTGATGAAATGTATATCGTTGCACATACATACTCCTACATACGTATGTATTATTTAAAAGTAATATAAGTAATATATTTATATTTCAAGATTTCTAAAATGCCTAATTGCCAAATCTACAGGCAAATCAAAATCATATTTAGTTAGAGCATCGATGGAACGCAGTGAATCACGAAAACCGGTGCGTGCCACATAACTGTTGGCCGTGTAATATGTGTCCACCAAGTCACTGCAACTGAATATCAAATTCAACCACTCCACTAGCTGATGGCAGCTGCAAGTTAGCGGGGAAAAAAGCAAATGGAAATGTTTAAAACAATAAGTCAAAGAGTGCCACTGCAGCGTCTACTCACTTCAAGCCCGCACAAACGAATGCCTTGAAATGTGCATTATAGCTGCGCTTGTATGGACGATGCATGGCGATTATCATGCCCACAGCGCTGAGAAAGCTCTGCTTGGCTGTAACCGTTTGTGAGTCCACAATATCCAAATTGAAGCTTTGTGAAAGCTTTCTAGCTGGCGTGTTATTGAACTCATCCCCATTCTTTAAATAGTAATACTCCAAAATCAGTTCCCAGGCATGCATAGGTCGACTCCCGCCGGTGCCGAAGAAACCGCTGGTGATCTCTTCATCGCAATCATTGCTCGTGTTGTAATTGGCATTGTAGGTGGAAGAGAAAGCCGCTGATGAAACGAAAGATGAAGTGTTCGACGTATCCCTAGAACGATAACCATGTTCGGCGGCAAATACCGGGGACGGATTGAGGCAGCGCATAAATGGTACAATCAGGCTGGATGTGGCCGATTCAGTTTCCACACGCAAACCATGTTGTATGAGTCGTAATAATGTCATGCAAAAGTTTTTACGCACTGCTGTTGTTAACTCTTTGCTGATTGTTATGATTGAGTCACCTCCCTTGTAGCGTGCAACAGCAGTTTTGCGGCAAGAATTTCGTTCCCAGGCGTAGCAGTCGTAAGTGTCATCATCCGAGTCAGAAGAGACGGTATAAGCCTTGAGTTCTTTTCGATTTTCGGCTTTCATGCTGGCATTTTGTGCACGTGGTGGTACAGTTATGGCGCCATTTTGTGCGTTGAGCGCAAGTGAAGTGTTTGCTTTCCGATTAGAGTTCTTTAGCGCTCGTTTCATGTTGGCCAACTTTTCGCGATCGAAACTTAACGTTGCAGCAAGAGAAGCTACCTCTTGGATGTCAACCTCGAGCTGTGCGCGCAAATCGCTGAAAGTTTGCATGAATAAATGTCAGAAAGGGTTTTGAAAAAACTTAACATAACCTCAAATATGTTTTTTTTCGACGGAACAAACATACATATGAACTAAATAGAAACCTGTTCTAACTTCCTCAAATATCCACTTACCCCCAATGATTGCCCTTAGATGTCTTCTTAAGCGTATTCTTTTGAAATTGATCGGCTTTGGCGCCAAAATGTGTTGTGGCGAACATTTGCATCAGCAACGAAGCTTTATCCAACAAACTATGAGCTTTGCTATTCAAAGTCTCACCATTACTTTGTTGCGCTGCATTCCGACTGGTATTTGGATGTAAGGTATTGATCTTATCCTCCTCGATAGGATCCAGTTTTGATGATGTCTGTTTTTTACGCACTTTTTCGCCTTTCTTCTTCGCAGCATAACTATTGTAGTGTTCATCCAACTTGTCACTGCCGTTGAGAGTCTTCATTTTCGAATCCTCGGTGTCACATTGCAAGAATGCAATGAAACGTTCGAGATCAGTAATTTGAGTCTTCAGTTGCGCCACCAATTGCTCCTTCATGCGTAGCGGCCCCACAAACTCACCAATAGCATTGTCCACTTGATTCTTTAGCTCTTCGGATGTAAGTTCGGGTAAATCACGTTCGTCCACTTGCAAATTTAATTTATTTTTAAGTTCGTCAATAATGATTTTCTGTTTTTCCAACAAGATGTGTTGTGGTAAGACAGGTGCGCCTGATTCGTAAGCCAACTTTTCTAGTTCACTTAGTTGGGATTTTAGATGTTCAATCAATTCGTATTGACGTTGACGCACAGCCTCATCATCCGGTTGGGAATGGTTGGGTGAGTCAGCGTTATTAATACCACCTGATGTGGGTACTATGGGCTGCAGGCAGAGAGATTTGATACATTAGTAAGCAAGTTGAGTTAAGATCCCACATCTATAACTTACCTCTGGTATGCCACGAAAAGCAAACTCCTCTAAATCTTTCAGTAACTGGTCACGTTCGTGTGATGGAGCCTCCACAATTTGCCGTACCCGCAATTGAACATGTGCGAAATGTGAGGTCAGTGCCATCAGAGAAGTCGTTAACAACTCTTGCTCCTCTTCCATACTTCTTAACCGTCCCAACTCGGTAGGATCATTGCGCAATAGCTCCTGTTTATCCTGACTATCAGAACTTAAAAGTTCCAATTCCGATTCGGGACTAAGTAATTCCGATGTAGGACTCATTGCATCGTCATAATTCGCACCTAAAGGCGACCAACGTTCACTAAGCGGATGTGGTGAAGTATGCTCAAAATGTTCCGGTGCCAGTAACACATCATCGACAAACATATCATTAGTTTCTTTGCATTGCTCAAACAATTCGAGCTCGGTATTTCGTATGCTTTGTCGTGTTGATTTTACTTTGTTATTTTTGACTTCTTCCTCATCCTCTACCTCTGCTTCTTCTTTTACTTCCACTTCCACTTCCTCTTCATCGAATTCATTTCCCATACGTTCATAAACATTAGTTTCATGTTTATAAGGGGTTGATTGTGCGAAATTTAGTGTAGGTGTAGTGGTCGGTGTCGGGGTGCTGGTGGAGGTGGTGGTGGTGTTATTTCTTGCCTCCTTAGAAACAGTTGCATTGCTTTCGCTACATTGACTATTGCAATGACGCTCAAGAAAAATCGTTTCTTCCTCGTCAAGTTGTTGACCTTCGTCTCCTGTGTCACTCTCCACGTCTGCGTGCTTATTACCCACCACCTCCACAAGTGAAAATGCACAAACACTATTCTCTTTGTTGCCTGCAGTGGAATTTGCATGTAGACTAAAGTCCTTTTCGAACTTTTCATCCATCTGTTCACTCTGTAAACTATTCATTTTTGATTACTTTTAGGCAAACACTTCGTGAACACTACATATACAAAGAAAAAGTTATTAACATTTTCATCTTTTCGTTGTAAATATTTTGCCACATTACAAAGTCAGAAGGTTTCGAGGAAAAAAAATCAATTTTATTCAATTAGCACAACGATCCCATACAACAAGTACTCGGATAAGAACTACGAACGTATTATGAACACATATGGTGCAGTTTCCCTTTTGCTGATTACGGTATATTGTAGTAGAATAACGGAAATGGAAGCAGTGCTGCCAGATCGCGGTAGTTTTTATAATGATTGATAAACTTAATGGGTATTTTAAAGAAACTTTGTTGGTATTCACTGAAACAGATAAATACCTCCAAAATGTGTTGGTATCGTAGAAAATCGAGTTTTTCTAGCCGCGCATACTTGGAGTCAGGGGGATGACAAACAAATATGGGAAAATAAGGGAAAAACCTCTAAAGAGCCATAACACTTTCTGGTTGGTATATACTCATGGTGGTGTTCTGCCAGCACTATTTGCAGAGGGAGAGTACTTTGAAATATCTTAATATTTTTTTCTCGTTGCCATTATGTCTTTTCAGCTTTGGGCATTTTTACCTAAAAATGTCTCCACAAGTACCATCGATAAATACTACAATGCTAATACAGATGAAAAGTTCGAAATGCCCCATGGTACTCATGTTATTCTGGTCTGCCTATTGTAGAAGACTAAACGCTTAATTATCCAGACTCCAACCCGCCATACCCAAAGTACTTCCGGTATTCAGTGAATCCATTCACTCTCATAACCGCCGATTGTAGCAGGAGTTCAAAAGTTTTCTGGTCACAATGGAACAATTTGAAACTAATGTCCAGACATCTGGATAAGTTATAAGGGAGCAAAATTGAGCAATAACTGCGAAATTTGTCATGTTTCCAAGGAGCCGAACACAGCACATTCTAAAAGAAATCCCGAACGAACCTCATGAAGGCTTCCTAGACATCGAATCCGTAGTATTTGGGAAATCATTGTGGTTAATTTATAAAATCTATTCAATATAATAAATTTCAAAAAATTTTTATGTCCAAACGCATCTAATGTACAATCATCCCTGTACTTCTATTGTAGTAGATGCGTTGGACAAACAGCTGTTTTTAACTTGGTCTCGAACATGTGTTTTTGACATTTCACAATTATCCAATTATTCGACAACAGCTGCGGTCTTTGATTACCAATTTAGTGCGTTTGCGCCAAATCGGTTATTTGTTTTAATTTCGCAAGGTTGCTGTAAATTTCAACCGGCTAATAAATACTTACTTTGACAAAAGGTTCAGAAAATGTCTACAAGACGGCAAGTAATTGCGATTTATCGCCAACTTTTGCGTGAGGCACAAAAAATACCTGCCTACAATTTCAGGTATGCAATGTTTACCTAACCAATATGTTTGTTGAAAGTGGCTAATTTACTTATTTTACAATGTTTATATTTTTCAAATAGAATGTATGCTGGTCGTAAAATACGTGATACATTCCGTGAGAATAAAAGTATTAGTGATTTTGGGATTATCGATGAAAAGTTAGCGGAGGCAAACCAAAATTTGGAACTCATAAGACGACAGGTGAGACAGTTTTATATAAATTTGCATTACTTAATTTATAACTAATATAAAAGCTATTGCATGTAATTGAGGTTACGAATATTATGTGTTGCTATCAATATATACATATATGGTATATATATATATATATACATAGAATGTGTTTGAAGGCATTTGATTAAATTCGTTAATGATTAACGCACCAATTGGTTAAGTCTAACTGAAAATTTAGAAAATTAAAGTATAAGATTTTAGAACCCCGGAACAATCCAGGGGGCTTGTATGTATGTATAAGAACAAATTTTCTAACAGAAAATTACTACTAAGAGATAACAAGACTCATTGCGAGGCAATCTTAATAAATCTCATCAAAATAATTCAGAAAATTCATCTAATGTTTGATCTTTAAGGTGAAAGTATACAAAAAAAAAAACAGAAAAAGATCTTCTAAAAAGGCAGTTGAAGCACTAACGCCAAATTAGTTGTAGTAGGTACTTAATAATAGTAATTGAAGCATAACCATATTTTCCAATTTTATTTTCTAAAAAAATATTTATGAAAACGTTTCTGCACCTGCACTGCTAAAGTCCATACACTTCTTTATTAAGTGGAAAACAATTATTCACATGTGTATGTAAATATATGAGTTTTCTCTCAACTTTTATCTTATCAATTATCTTTCAAATAATTGTGTTACCTTAAAGTAAACTAGTTCATGCAAATCAATTCTCTATATGAACATATGCTCCAACGTAATATCTATTGTACTTTGTCGATATAATAACAATGTCAACACTTATATTTTTCAGGTAATCATTGGACATTTATACTCAGCTGAAAAACTTGTCATCGAACAACCTAAAAAGGCACTTCGTCGCTCGAAATGAAACATCGAGTTGAAATATTTTTGAATACCCTAAAATACTGTTGCACCTTGTTATATATTCGCTACATCATATTATATGTAATTAGCAATACTACGCCAATGACTTTGTTTATATCGCAGCTGCTGCATTTAGTTTAGTAGGTTAAAATTTTGAAAATTCAAAAGAGAAGAAAAATTTCAAATTAAATAAAAACTACGTTTAAATGTTAAGTATTTCATTCGTTTAATACCCATTTGCGTAATTATTTGCTTTATTTACACCATTTATTTATATCTACATATGTATGTGCATACGTACGTATGTATGTACATATCTTCAAGTACTCACAAACGCTTGAATATAAAATTAAGTTTCTAATTAATTTCTAAATAATTGGAATGCCCTTTTGGGAACCTGAATATTTTCGGCATTTTCTTCATGGTTTGTATGTAGCTATGTATGTACATAAAAGCCTTACGCCTGGTATGTACTTGCAGAAACATTGCCACCAGTGCCGGTCCAATTGGTATGCACAAATTTGCCCTCAGCGCCCAATAGTTCATAGGTGTGTGCGCCGAAATAATCACGCTGCGCTTGCAACAAGTTGGCGGGCAATTTCTCTGTACGGTAGCCATCGTAGAAGGAGAGCGCAGTTGAGAGAGCTGGTACTGGAATACCCCAGAGGAATGCATTGGCCACCACCTGACGCCAAGAGTGTTGTCCAACCTCGATAGCCTTCTTGAAGAAGTCATCCAACAATAAGTTCGAAAGTTGTGGGTTGCGGGTGTAGGCGTCCTTGATGTTGCCCAAGAAGACACTGAAAATGAAAAAAAAATGTTATAAAAGTGTTACAAAAACAAAATTAACAATTATAATTTTTAGTTGCTAACCAACTCAATATACCTGCGAATGATACAACCACCGCGCCACATCAATGCAATGCCGCCATAATTCAAATTCCAGTTGTTCTCCTTGGCTGCCTCACGCATCAGCATGAAACCTTGTGCGTAAGATACGATTTTCGAGCAGTAAAGCGCATGTTTAATGTGATTCAAGAATTTTGGTAAAAACTCGACTTTGGCATTAACATTTGGTCCCTTCAATTGTTTGCTAGCCGCTACACGTTCATCCTTCAATGCGGAAAGACAACGTGAGAATACCGCTTCACCGATTAGCGTTACAGGCACACCATATTGTAGTGCAGCGATGGCGGTCCACTTTCCAGTACCCTTTTGACCGGCTGTATCACGAATACGTTCCAACAAGTAGCCTCTATCGTCTTGATAATTGAGAATATCACGTGTGATTTCGATAAGGAATGAATCCAATTCTTCACTATTCCATTTCTCAAACTCAGTAGCCATCTCAGCTTGTGAGAGTCCAAGCGCTTTCATAATTTGATACGCTTCGCAAATCAACTGCATGTCACCATACTCGATGCCATTGTGTACCATTTTAACAAAGTGTCCGGCGCCACCTTCACCCACCCACTCACAACAGGGTTCTTTGTCTGCTTTCGCGCAGATAGATTGGAAAATGGGTTGGATAAGTGGCCAGGCTTCTGGATGACCACCAGGCATAAGTGACGGGCCATGACGTGCGCCCTCTTCGCCACCACTCACACCAGAGCCAACATACAATATATTCTTGGCGCGCAATTCATCGCAACGGCGTGCGGTATCCTGGTACTCGGAGTTACCACCATCGATAATAACATCACCGGGCGATAACAGGGGCACCAATTGCTGGATGAAATCATCCACAGCACTACCGGCTATTAAGTAGAAAAAGAGAAAGCAAAGTTAGTTTTAAATTCAATAAATACAAAAAGATTTGCAAAGACGAAAAGATGTGAAGTCTCGTGTATGAAACGTGCATGTAGACCGACGTACTAGTTGATCTACTATATAAATACATATATTGTATACATTATATGTAAATCGTTTAGAACCGATTTTCGTTGTTGTTGTAACGGCATACCCCACCTAAGAGCAGGCGAAGCCAGTCCATGTTGTCGAGATCACTCAACGCAAGGTCGAGTAAACGAGCTATGACCCAGAGAGAGAGGGGTGTTAGTTCAGTGGATTATAGTGGGATGGCAAAAAGTAGTTAGTGACGTTGGCGGACTCATTACATGCAGTACATACGTCTAGCAGTCTGGATAGGTAGGAGTTTAATCTACTACAATATCCATATCTAAGTTGTGCAAGAGTCACGCGGGTATTAGTTATTTTTGAACTGATTCGCTAAAAGGTTTTAGTTTGAATAAAGCTTCTGCTTTGTCCGAGAGCTAGTAGAATGTTTAAAGTAGATCCTTCGATGGAATACAGTATCAAGATAGAAAGTATCTGATCTGGATATTGTATCTGACTCAACTTCTTCTAGCTGTCCAGACTGCTAGACGTATGTACTGCATGTAATGAGTCTCCGCACGATACTAACCACCTCTTCACATGCCCCCTTAAACCGACTCATCTAACCCCCCTCTCCCTTTGGTCCAATCTCGTCAAAACAGCAAGTTTCCTGGACCTCCCCTTAGATGACCTCGACGACTTAGATTAACAAAGCCTGCCCTAAGCGGGGTTAGCCAGCCGCTGCTACAACAACAACAAAAATAACTAATTAAATCTGCCACCCTTTTCCTACACGAGCCAAAGATTTCATCGACTAAAATCTAACAGAGACCGCGACAGTCGGGTCTTTATACCAGAACGAGCAGCCAATAGGACTGTCAAGACCACAACATTCATTAAAAATTTTAATAATTTAGCAATTACAACAAAAATGAAAAGGTTCTTTCCTCAACTGTATCGGCATAAGGCATCACAGTATAAATGTATAAATACACCAAACAACTGGACCGAGTTCGTGGCGTCCATTTGTTGGGTCGAAACAACTGTATGGATATTTTGATTCTATCAAAAGTTTTATCTTATATTCTATTTTTCACGATTGCTTCTCTAATTATACTTTCGAGTAAACTCACGAACTCCGCAAGTTCCATCCTGTAGTAAAAACTGAAATCAGTGGAATGGGATGAAAAAAAAATGTTTCCTTGCACTCACGAGCTCCTTCCACCGGTTTGCTCTTTATTCGAAAACGAAACCTCATTTTTACCATATTCCCAGTAATCAATTTGGCATATTTCCATTTACAAAAACAACAACAATCCGTCGGTCGGTATTCGGCAAACACACTAAGCTCTTTGTATACCAATTACTTACGCCACCTACCTACTACACATTCCTGTTATTCGCCCAACTCAAAAGGTTGAACCCTCAATAGCAGTCCTCGATGGTAGCAACTCTTTCACAGCGTTCAATTATACACTACGAGCACAAAGTTGTCTTAAGTCAATCACCACAAAGTTTTCTTTTTTTTTGAAAAACCTATGCTCCCTCTACGTATGACTCATAAAGTCACAGATAACTAAATGTCCTTGAGTTTAAAGAATTTTTGAAATAAAATTTGGAAATTATCACATACATATTGATAACAGGTCAGCTATTAAACATGCGTCTTATGTGTGAATATAGTCACATACTGAACAAAATGCACGAACACGCGATTTCGAGTGATAAGAACTTTTATAAAGTGACACCATCCCGAATTACTATGTATTAATTTTTTTTATGTTATTTTATTTTATTTATATTTTTTTTTGTGCGCATTCACTTCACAGTCCACTGAATTAGTTTTAGAGTGCTTAATTTGCTTGAATTTGAAGAGCGTTAATGAGATAAACACATCAGACTCACGCATCGCCGTGGAGCTTTAGCGAAAATCGCGGTTTTTTTTTTTTTGCCTTTGCTGTATCGAACAGCTGACATTGGTAGCGTGCTGTTTAAACGTACACATGTAGTTACATGCATACTATATATATATGTTTATATATATGTACATACATCTACATTTGCGTATCACCTCACATTCACTTGGCCCTGCCGTCGTACGCCATGCTCTCTACTCGTGACGCAATAATGACGTATCATTTGCAACCGTTTGCAATAATTATTACTAAAATTTTTTGAGATCGTTTGGAAACAATGCGATCAAAATCAACAAAGTGATAGTGCAAATCACTTAAATACATATATACATACATAATTATTTTAGTATGTACATACTTCAAACGTGTGAAGTGGTTACCGGTTCGTGCACATACATACACGTACATATGCGCACTTGTATGAGTATGTATTTATGAGTGTGTATATCTAATAAACGACATTGACAGTGACATTGCAAGGTACATACATACATATAACGCACAAAGCCAGCGCGTTTCCCCCTTCTCCAACTCAACTTACCCTTGACCAAAAGCATAACTTTGCGTGGCAACTTCAATTTGTTCACCATATCCTGCAACGATGTCGCACCGATCACATTTGTACCCTTGGCCTCGTTCTGCAGAAATTGGTTGACCTACAGGCACGCGTGAATGTGAAAGCAAAGTCAAATTGTTGAGAGTTTCATAGTCATATTTAAAGCGTTTAGATGCTTACCTTCTCGACGGTACGATTGTAGGCGCAAACCACAAAGCCTTTATCATTCATATTCAATACGAGATTCTGACCCATAACGGCCAAACCGATCAGTGCAATATCCGCTTTACTGTATATATATACAAATATTAGTGATGAAAAAATTGCATTAATAGAAAAGTGTATTTTTTGCGCAATTTTTTGTGTTATTTTGCATTGCAAAATTTAAAAAGAAATACATACACGTATGTACATACATACATATCACACCGGAGCAAATCACATTCAGCCAAACTACAATATTAATGGCTAGAGTTATGGCGTGAGCTGCTCGTCGGGGTGATAACCAAGTACCTATATACATACATATGTACGTACACATATATGTATGTAAAAAAGTGTATACAAATTAAACATAAAACTATGTATGTAAGTGCTATATACTTACGCTGACATGATTATTTTGTTATTGCTTTGCTTGTACTTCTAATAAACGAACTTCTAAAATATGCCTTTACTTTACGTTCTAAAACGTTCCCTTTGCCCTTTTTTCCACACTTTTGTCGATCACTACAACGTTTTTCCGCACAAAGTTTATTCACCGCTCGAATAAACTAGCTTTTAAGAGACACTCGCCTTTTCACAGCTCACTTTAATTTATGTACCGAACTTGTTGGCAATCGCACGATTACTGAATGTCGAAACGTGTTGAAAAGTCGTACGAGCGTGGCGATAGCGAATCACCCATACACACGCGCCGCCAGCTGGTATAGTTGAGTCCAAATGTCAAAAGGGAAACTACAATAAAAGAGTGGGAGCCGATAATGTGGAGCTTTTTGTATTTTTCGTAGTTGAGCTTTTGACGTTTTCGTTGTGCTTTTCTATTTTTTTTTTTTGGCTCCAAAGTGTAATGAAGAACGTGCAATTTGTTTAAATTACTAGAAATGTCTGAAATCAGTAGTTATTTATAAGAGAAAAATCTTTTGGTTGCAATGAAAAACGGATTTAATGAAATTGTGATTAACTTTTACGTTCGTTTTTGGCAAATTATTTAAAAATAAAGATCTATGAGCTCTATGTTCTGGTTAGAGACAGTTTTTAAGTATTCTTAGACATTAAACTTCAGCGCATATACATATGTACATATGTATGTATGTATGTTCAAATTCTTCAAAAGATATTGACATCTTCTTCTTTCTTATTGGCGTTGGCACCGCTTACGCGATTATAACCGAATCAATTATAGCGCGCCATTCATCTCTTCTTTTCGCTGTTTGGCGCTAGTTGGAAATACCAAGTGAAACCAGGTCGTTCTCCACCTGATCCTTCCAACGGAGTGGAGGTCTTCCTCTTCCTCTGCTTCCACCAGCGGGTACTGCATCGAATATTTTCAAAGCTGGAGTGCTTTCATCCATTCGGGCGACATGGAGCTGTAGTCGCTGTCTCTTCATTCGCTGAACTATGTCAATATCATCGTATAGCTCGTACAACTCATCGTTCCATCGTCTGCGGTATTCACCGTTGTCAATGCGCAAAGGACCATAAATCGTTTGCAAAACTTTTCTCTCGAAGACTCCTAGAGCCGACTCATCAGATATTGATATCGTCCATGCTTCTGCGCCATATATTAGGACGGGTATGATGAGCGACTTGTAGAGTTTGGTTTTTATTCGCCGAGAGAGGACTTTACTTTTCAATTGCCTACTCAGTCCAAAGTAGTATCTGTTGGCAAGAGTGATTCTGCGTTGGATTTCCATGCTGACATTGTTGTTGGTGTTTATACTGGTTCCAAGATAGACGAAATTATCTACGACCTCGAAGTTATGATTCTCAACACTGACGTGGAAGCCGATTCGCGAATGCGAATGCGAATGCGTACGCCAGCAGCTGTACACTCTTCTAGAAGATTGTGCCTTCTCTATTCAGCTCTGCGGCTCGTATTATTTTCTCCAGCAATAAATTAAAGAATTCACAAGATAAGGAATCACCTTGTCTGAAACCTCGTTTGATATCGAACGGCTCGGTCCTTCCCGATCCTGACAGAGCTTTTAGTGCTGCCTAAGGTCAGTTTACACAGCTGTATAAGTTTTGCGGGGATACCAAATTCAGACATAGCAGCTGCTACTCGTGCTGTCGAAAGCTGTTTTAAAATCGACGAAAAGGTGATGTATGTCGATCCTCTTTTCACCGGTATTTCCCAAGATTTGGCGCATGGTGAATATCTGGTCAACGGTTGACTTACCAGGTCTAAAGCTACACTGATAAGGTCCTATCAGTTTGTTGACGGTAGGCTTCAGTCTTTCACACAATACGCTTGATAGGACCTTATATGCGATGTTAAGAAGGTTTATTCCATGGTAATTGGCGCAGACTGTGGGATCGACTTTTTTGTGGATTGGATGATTGACATCATCGGCTTAAAAACGGCATTGTTAGCTCTACTTGCCGTACCAGACCAGGCAAGAAAGCGAAGCGAATTGGTCTGCTAGCGAGCGTGGGCAAGAGGATGCAGTCATCAGAAAACAGCTTCAGTTGACGAAACGGCAAGTGATCCACCCACAGTCTACAGAAACTGTAAAACACTAGTGTGGCACAGAATTTCTTAAACCGGGGGAAACCAGTCAATATAAAAGAATCATGACGACCGATATCCCTCCTTTCTCCAAAAGTGCAAACACTTAAGGCTCTGCTGTTTTCCTTTTTACCCACCAACTGATGTCCTCTCCCCATTATTGCTTATTTTCTATATTTCGAAAGTCCCAAAAGCACCAGAGAGTATGTTCACGATCTCTTATGTCGATAACTGCTGGATATTGGCAGCTGGACCAGGATATTGATAACTTTGGCTGAAAGCTAAAATGCTATTTTTTCGACCTTTCTCAGTTCTTTACTGTACGACATCAAACACCTCAGCGAAATTCACGGCGACCAACTTCACTTCAGCTGGACGAAGTAGTCCAGACTTAGGATAGGTAGGAGTTTAACCTGCTACAGTATCCAGACCTAAGTTGTGCCAAAGTTACGCGGGTCTCTCGAGGCAACTCGAGCTCGTTGTCTGCAATGGTGCTTTTTCTCCGGGCACGCCATTCACGGGAAAGCAGTCTTTGAAGGTGTTGACTGACTCCTGGTGAATGGCTTGTCTTGAACATGTTGCTGGATGGTGTCCTTCATGTCAAGTACTCTCTTTCTGATGTGCCTAGGTGGACGTTCAGCTTCTATAAGGTGCCTATTGGGGTGTTCCCTTAACTTTCTTAACTCGTGGCATAGATGCTTCACTATGCAAGTGAAGTCGTCGCGGTGATTAACTCCGTTCCCGTGAATGTCGCTATCGGAAGCCAACCACCACCCATAGCATGTGAAGACCTCGAGCTGTCTCGTGAGATCCGGTTAATATAGACATACTGTAGCTCCTACATATTCAGATTTGACCTCTTTGCATCACCAATCCCACACACCTCAATCCCTTTTCTCTATCCCGAACACGTCGAAACAGCTCGCTTCCTGTTCATCTCGCTAGAAGAGCTTGCTCTTTAGCTGGGTTAACAAGCTGCCACAACGACGGTCTGCTAATATCCTCCCGGAGCAAAATATGAAATATGATTTGACCACACTGCATTCTCTGAAGCCTGGACCACAAGGTTCTCGTAAGGATTCAATTCATAACCAAATGGAAATAGCTTTTATATTAACTGCAGTCGATGAGTCTATATTCCCTTTGCTCTATTACTCCATCTAATCTACTATCAGGTTATGGATTTTCTCTTCCTTTCAGCGCTTTTGCCAATACTTTCATTCGTCTGTGGAATGTCATCTGTTGCTGTTCATGTCAGTTAGGTAAGGTTAGGTTAAGCTAGCTGACCCAGTAGGTCTCACATAAACGAAATACATACATAGTGTTGCCAGGCACACCACGTGAGACCATTGTGCCTCAAGACTGAAGAACATTGCTGTTCTCTTCGTGAACTTAAGTAGTCGTTCTGGCGCCTTGGCCATTGCTAATTGACATTCGCTGTAGAGTGGTTGTTGGTCTGGTCACATCTTGAATCCAGTAGGAAAATACAAAATGCAATACTGTGCGGAATAGACAGACGACAGTCGATTAGTCTTTGTATCGGAAAGACCTGGATTCTTATATCCGTCCAAGGATCACTTCGGCAACATTCTCCAAAACCACTTTGGGAAATTTTTTAGCGGCTACAGCAACAACAATAATACGACAATTATATTCAGGTATCGGGTGGTGCTGAAGGTTCTTCTGCCCTCTTCATTTGACTAAAGAGAGCATTCATACAAATGACAACCTTTCTCAAAAAACTCTTTCTTTGAAAACCCAATTTTTCATTTAAATTTAATTTTATTGGAATATCGCAATTTAATCATGTCTAAAGTATACATTACAAACATACATATATACAACTTTTAATATTTAAAAATAAATCTCGCATTTAGTCCGTTAGGTGAACCCACAAGTCATCCCAAGCTTAGTTAAGCACTTTGTATGGGTTCAATATGACATTTGGATCCAAAAGTTGTTTCATCTCACGCATCTTCTCAATCGCGGCTTGACTCTTACTGTACTTCAAATAGTTCTTTTTCAAAAAACCAATGCCATGCTCCGCGCTTATGCTGCCCTTCACTTGCGCTGTGTACTCATAGACGAAGGGCTCAATGCATTTATAGATTTCCTGTGTGAATTCCGGACAGCAGATATTTAAATGTAAATTGGAATCGCCTGTGGGAGCAAAAGGTCTATGAATGAATATGCAATCAAAGCAAAACAACGCGCAAACTCACCCAAATGTCCGTAACCACAAACGCGTGTCGCCAAATTGCCCACACGTTCTTGCATCACCTCGACAATGTGATAAAATTCGCGCAACGGCAAGGAAATGTCATATTTAAAGCAGAAACCATCCTCCACCAGTGCGACCGGCACAAGTTCACGCAATTTCCAAATCTCTTGCATTTTGCCCACCTCACCGGTAATGGTGCCATCAATAATCTGCCCCTTCTCCATGCCGTTTTCTAGGAAACGATTAAACTTTTCCATATCATGTTCAGCATTGCTGCCAGATGTCTCAATTAGCATGTAGAAAGGATAACCTTCGATTGGAGAGCTGGAAAGATGGAGTGTATATTTAGTGCGATTTTTTTTGCAAAGTTTGTGGTTTTTACTTGAGCTTAAAGTGATTAACACTAGCATCTAGGGATGCAGCATCGACCATTTCGCAGGAGGAGAGAATTTCGCCCAGGAATTGTCTGGAATTGCGGAACGTCTTGAGGACATCGTCGAAGGAGGGTAGACCTACGAGTATGTATATTTGGAAGTGTTCAAAATTATTTGTTAATAAATGTATTTAATATTATTATATTGCAAAAGTTCTGTTCAATGACCTGATGGGCAGTAACAACGATTGCTACTGAATTTTACTGAACCGCGTTCGACGAGGCAAGAAGCCAGTAAAATTTGCACCGAGTGTGCGCTATTTGGACATTTCGTTACTGGCTAATTTTTACTAGTATTTCGAACAGAGCTAAAACGAGCTAATCAGATACAACCGCTGAAGCGATTTTCGGCCGCGCACCTCTTCCGTCTTGAAGTTTTTGCAACAAATTCACGTTCCGTAAAAATGTGCTTCGCGCGCTTCGCTCCACTTAGGGTCAATATAATCGGCCTACTGAGTGTACTATCCGCAACGCCATAACCCATATTGAGGCCTAGCATACATTTTTGGATAAAATTCGACCGAACAGACCACGTCCAGCACGCAGTGAAGAAAATATAGCGGCTGTAGCTGAGAGTGTACACGAAGGCTGTGGAGAGTGGATTCGGCGCTGACGTATGGAACGACTTGGAAGCGTACAAAATATAGCTTGTGAAAGAACTGAAACCGCACGACCTTCCGACGTGACATCGCTTCGCTCTATGGCCTCTTGAACAGTTCCAAGTAGATCCGACGCTTTGGAGCCAACTTTTGTTCAGTGATGATGCCATTTCTGACTCAATGGGCATGTAAAAAGCAAAATTTCCGCATTTGGGACGAAGAGCAACCTTAAGGGATCAAGAGCTGCCATTTAATCCAGAAAAAACAACGGTTTGGCATGTTTTGTGGAATCATCGATCTATATTTCTTCCAAAATGATGCCGGTGGGAGCGTAACCTTCAATGGTGACCGTTATCGCACTTTGATAACCGAGTATTCAATGACTGAAATTGAAGCATGTGATCTCGGCGTCATTTGGTTTCAACAAGACGGCGTCACTTCCCACATAACGCATCAGTCAATAGATTTATTGAGAGCACACTTCGGTGAGCAGATAATTTCACGTTTTTGGCCGTTCGTTTGACCACCAAGATCGTGTGATATCACACCGTAGGAGTTTTCCAGTGGGGATATATAAATTCTAAAGTCTATACGGACAATCCGGCTTCAATTTAGACCTTGGCGCAAAACATCACGCGTGTCATTCGACCAGTCGAAATGCTCGAACGAGTAATCGAAAATTAGACTCAACGGATGGATCATCTTAGACATAGCCGCGGCCAACATTTGAAAAAGATAATCTTCCAAAAATAAATGAATGTTCTTTCGAATGACAATACACATTTCCTATAAAATTTGAATTTTCTGTGTATTTTTCTTTAAAAAAAAGTAGGGAATCTCGAAATGGATCACCCTTTGGAAAAATTAATTTTCTCTTATTTTAGTTGTTGGTCGAACTAGAGCTCGAACCCTGGCTTTCCGAATGTCAGTACGCAATACTAAAACTCGGCTTTTACGGTCGCCAACGAAACCTTTGGCGATCCAAAATACTGAATGCCAGAATATGCAATGGCTACGAAGAATCAAAATGCGTCATCTACGCGAGGAAAACACCATCTACAATTTCTCCATCTCCTAACTTGATGAGAGAAGATACAAATCCACTACTAATAAAAAAATTGTATTTTATGTTATTTTACCTAAAAAGGCCACATGCTGAGCTTGTGGTTGTGGCGCACATAGCATAGAGACTTTGGTCACCACACCCAAAGTACCTTCAGAGCCAATAAAGAGATGCTTCAGATGATAGCCAGTGTTATCTTTTTTGAAGTCAGACATTAGATCGAGAACTTCGCCGTTGGCAAGAACCTAGAAAAAAAAACACTTTTATATCTCAACCTAATTTCATAGCACACGAAATACCCACCGCTTCCACGCCTAATATACTGCCATGTAGATTGCCATAACGCAATACGCGCAAGCCACCAGCATTTGTAGACACATTACCACCAATGTGACAACTAGACTTGGCACCCAAATCCAAAGGCACCACCAAACCCAATTCACGTGCTTTCAAATCTAAATTCTCCAATATACAACCGGCTTCACACGCTGCTATGCCGGTTATTTCATCAATGTGTAGAATCTTATCGAGACGCGCCAAAGACAATACAATTTCATCACAGACAGGCACCGAACCACCAACCAAACCGGTATTACCACCTTGCGGACATACAGCCAATTTTCGTTCGTTACAGTATTTCAGTATGGCGGAAATTTCCTGTGTGGAACTCGGTCTCAATACCAGTTGACTGTCACCTGTATGGAATAGAAATAAAGTGAAAAAAAATATATTAATGCCGTCGGTTATTACTCTCAAACAACCCTCATTAACGCACCGCGTACACTTCGCAGGAAATCTACATTGTAACCTTGTAGATCCTCTTGCACAATATGATTTTTCCCAACTATCGATTCGAAGAATGCTATGTCCTTGCCTTCTAAATTGGCATAATTACCACGCTTCACATTGTGTCGCACCTGCAAACGAAAAAGATGAATGAAATGTGTAATAAAAAGGGGATTGAGCGGCGAAGAATAATTAGAAAACCGCCCTAAAAGAGTTTTTTCTTCGCTCTAGTTTCTTAAACGAGGGCGCTTCACCTTTATCTTTACTTGTGTGTGTGTATGTTTAGTAAGAAAAGGGGTGTGCCAGTGAAAGCAATGAAAGTTTTAGAGTAAAGAAAACCAACAAATCTACATACATACATATGTATTTAGAAGGCGGAGTCGACATTTGGGACTTCATTCATTTCGTACATACATGTATTGTACATACTAATTGTATTTGGCGTTTTATAACCGCTGAAGCGATTTTCAATGAGGTACTCTGCAAATTTGTGCTTTCTCCAACAAATGAGGGGACCCACCATTGATTCTAAACTGCCTCCAAAATGCTGAAGGACTTTTATGAGAAACTTTCTTATTTTCATGGCATTCTCTGCTGTTCGTCGTCTGCCATAAGAAAAATTAACTGTTGGACGAGGCAGTCCTCGAACCCATCCACCTTCCGCATGGTAGTACACACTGCTAAATACTCGGCACCTTAACAAAAAATGGGTTTTCTTTTGGAAATTTTACAACATATTCGGAAGGCATATGCAAATCGGAAATCATTCATTAAATAATTAGGTTTCTGGGCCATAAATATAATAAATTAAAAAAAATTTAAATAAAAAGGACGAAACTATGCAGTTTTTTCAATAACAATAATCGGTGGATAATATTTAATTTTATTTTAGTTTTTATTTTATTTTATATTATTTAATCATTTTATTTTATTGCAATTTGTTTGTTTTAATTTTAATACATTTTATATAATTTTAATATATTTTATCCTACTTCGCTTTATTTTCTTTTATTTTATTCCATATTAATATACATATTTTATTTTATATTTTTATTTTATTTTAACCTAATATAAATTAAATAAATTAATATAGAGTAAAATAAATATGAATTTACTTTATTATTATTATTTTTTTTTGTTTTTTTATTATATTTTTATCTATCTATTTTATTTCCATTTTAAATATTTTTTAAGATGAATATTTTATTATTTTATCTCTATTTTTTCATTTATTCTCATTTTATTTATTTTTTATTTTATTTTATACTACTTTATTTTATTTTACTCTCTATATTAAAATATTTTATTTTTATTTTATTCTTCTTTACTTTATACTAATTTATTTTATTTTACTTTATTAAACATTTTAATTTCACTTTATTTGAATTAAATTTAAAAAATTCTATTTTAATTTAAAATTTTCTAATTTATTTAATTTTTTTTTTGTTTTACTCTACATTAATTTATTTTTTTTTATTTTGCACTATATTTATTTTTTTGATCTATGTTATATTATTTTACTTTTAGTAAAATTATTATTTTTTTGCTCCTTTTTAATTTTATTTTACTTTATATTACTTTATAATAATTTATTTTATATCCTTAAATTCAATGAAATTTTTTTTTAATTTAGTTTATTTCTTATTTATTTACTTTTACCATAATCTTTTTTTTTCTTTATATTAATTTATTTTATTTAATATTATTTTATTTTACTTTATATTAATTTATTTTATCTGGTATATCCCATTTATTTTATATTATTTATTATTTTTTTTTAGTTTTTTTTTATAATTTTGTCTGTCTATTTAATTCCCATTTTAATTATTTTTTAGTATGAATATTTTATTATTTTTTTATTTTTTTTACTTTATACTAATTTATTTTTTTTACTTTATATCTTAAAACATTTTGTTTCTATTTTATTCTTATTTACTTTTATTTTATTATATCATAATTTATTTGATTTAATTTTAATTGATATAATTATTATATTTATATAATTATATGATTATATAATTTTAATCTCTTTCGCCTTATGTTATTTATTTTTACTCTATATTAATATATTTTTTAATGTTTTTAATATATTTCTATTTTAAACTATTTATTTTACTCTATATTAATTTATTTTCTTTATTATATTTGGTATATTTCCTATTTATTTTATTTATTATTTATTTTTTTTTTGCTTCTATTTTATTAGATCAGGATTTAATTAATTTAATTTTTATTAATTTTATTATATTTTATTATATTTCGCTTTAGGTTATTTATTTTTTACTCCATATTATTATATATTTCATTACAATTTTTTTGTTTTATGTTAATACTATTTAATGTAAATAAAATAAAGTAATCTAAAGTAAAATTAATATTAATTGACTTTGTTGTAATTTATTTATATTTTTTATTCTATATAAATATATTTTACTTAACTTTAATCTATTTTAATTAATTTTTTACTTAACTTGTATTTTTTAATTTTTTATATTTTCCTATATTTTGTTCTTTATTATTTAATTTTTTTAATGCATATTAATTTATTTTATTATGTTATATTCTGTTTTATTCATTTTATTAATTTTATTTTATTTCATTCCATTTTACTAAACATTAATTATTTTATTTTACTTTATATTAATTTTTCTATTTTTTTAACTTTTAATTTATTATATTTTACTTTTATTAATACATATTATTTGTCTTCATATGAATAGAAATTAGTTTATTTTATTTTAGTTTATTCTAATCAATTTTAGTTTACTTTATATTAATTTATTTTTTATTTTATTATTTTTTTACTCTATACAAATTTACTTTATATTAATTGAGTTTATATTAATTTAGTTTTTCATTTTATTCTGTTTTAGTGGTTTTTTATTTTATTTGAATTTATATTTACTTATTTTATTTATTTTAAGCTCTTTTATATTATTTTACCCTATCCTAATATATGCTTAATTTATTTACTTTATTTTAACTTATTTTAGATTGATCAATTTAACCTTTTTTACTTAATTTTATTTTAATATAGCTTATTTCCTATTTATTTTATTTTAATCTATTTTACCACTTTATACTGAAATAAACTGTATATTATTTTATTCTATTTTATTTAACTCTATATAAATTTTCTTTATTTATTTTATCTAGCACATTTCCTATTTACTTTATTTATTTATTTACGTACTCTATATATGTATATTAATTAATTTACATACATATATTTCTTTAAATATATTTTATTTTATTTCACTTTTTTATCTATTTTGTTCTGTTTTTTCTTACCTTATATCAATTTAATTTATTTCGTTTTACCCCATATTAATTTATTTGATTTTGATGATGATTTTATTTTAATTGATTCGCTCTATAATATTTATTTTTTTTTTCTTATTTAGTTATTTTTCATTTTATTTATTTTTTTATTATGTTATTTCATTTTATTTAATTTAAATTTTTTTACTATATAAATATGCATTTTATTTATTATGTTTCACATTTATTTAATATATTTCATTTATTTAATTATTGTTAAATTTTTTTCATTATAATTTATTTTAGATTAAATTATTATCGCTTGCGAACTTAAAGAATTTATTATTTTAATTTATTGAACTGAATACCATTTTAAATAATAGTAGGTATAAGAAGAGATTATTGATTAAATTTTTCCAACAAAAAAATTATAAAAAGATCTGTACCGGATAACATTACTTATGTATGTACATAATCTCATTTATTTATAATTTACTTAATTTTATTTTATTCTTTTCAATTTTTTTATTTTACGATTTAGTTTACTAACCTGTGTTAATTCTGGAATGCCAGAAGCTTTGTACGTTCTAAAAAATGTTCTCACAACATTCGGTCCCAATTTAAGAAGCCCATTTACCGACATTTTCTAAAATGAAAAGAAAAGGAGTGTGTTTTAATAAGCCATATGCATGCATATGAATGGCCATTTTATGTAAGAACAACGAATTCAAAAGGGCGGCGCTCGGCTTTTCCACCAACCCGCCATCAATGTGTAAGTAGGACAAAATGATGAGGTGTTAATGTATTTTGTCTTTCTCATCCGGTAATTTGAAGAGAAACTTTCTTTCTAGTTTAAGAGATTGTGAGCGCATCTGTCTACCATCAGCCTCTCTACTACTCTTCTGTATTTAAGAATTTTGTAAGGAAAATAGCTTAAAACGAGTTGTCAAAAATGAATTCCACACAAAACCGCAGCCAACTTCATACAATTTTACATTAGTCGTCGTTTGTTGACATTTCGTTTTATTCTTTATACGCTGTTTCGTCTAATTGTAATTACTTTTTCTTTAGTTTTTTTTTATTGTAATTTACTATGGGAGTGAAAATTAATATTTGAATGGTTAAACATTTGTAAAATTCATTTATAATAACGGAACTAGATTGGTCTGCCGAAAGAAACTGTGTAGTACGATTAGAACTTAAAGAAAATTTGTTGTAAACTGCATTTGTAAACGAAAAAGAGACGCGTTAACGTGTGTACTTGTATTGGACGTACATATGTATGTATTTATGTAGAGTGTTGGTGTAAATTCAAGTGAATGCAATAGCAAAACTAATTCATCTCCAATTTCAATTTACTTTCTAAGCTCTACGACTTTTCAGCAAGTTTTATGCAATACAAATTCGTAAAAAAGAAACTTGAAAAGCTGATGCGTAAGAAAAACTGAATATCTCAAAAATCGCCTGCAAGACACTTCTTTCTGTGGTAAGTAAACTTCATGACTTAATTTATGTGCCATGTCTGACCGAATGGGTAGACTAACAAAATTTTGTGGCAGGTAAACAAGCAACAGTTGATGTGTTTTATGGTGTTGGTGGTGGTTTCATCAAATTTTATAAATCTAAATTGGCTGATGGAATTATAAATACATTAGCGCAGTGAAGGCTTGTAGTTTATTTATGATTTTATGTCACGGTAAAGTGTAATTAGTGTCATTGTTACATACACAAATTTTTATAACTTCCAATGGCCTCTATGTATGTACATATGTATATTTGTGTCAGCGTAAGCATGCGAGATAAACAAAATTTTAAGTGATAAGAAAATTCAGTAAGAATTTGAAAAGAAAGCAGCATTTTTAAGTGCATACATACATACCAACCTACTGCTGGTTAGAATATCTAGAGTGAATAGAAACGATCGCCAAAGCGCAAGCTAAAAAGTAATACACTCTGCCGTCTGCTTTTATGAAAATGTACTTTTCAAAAATTTCATAAAAATTTTATTGCATTTATTTTTGGTAGTGTTGCAGAGATGTAATTTTGTTTAAATGCATATAATTTCCAAAGAAATTTATTCAGTAAATGAATATCACAAGCGATGTATGCATAACAAATATTTGCTGCACAGATTGGCTAATTTTAATTCGCGTTTATATGAAAATTATTTCGAAACTGGCTTTTTGCAAGCATTATAATTTTTAATGAAAATTCAACAGCATACTTATGAACTTGTATACATATATTTTTTGATTGTATTATATGTAATTGCTTCCAATAACATTTAATTGTTTAGAATTTTTGTTATCGTCTCATCTTTGCTTTTACTTAATATCACAAGTCTACATACATACATATGTATGTTTGTAGGTAAAACCAATTTGTTTCTTTGATCCGCAGCTATTTATATAACTTAAGCATTAAAGCAAGTAGGTACTTTAAGAAGCTCAAGTGTTGGCTTACAATCAGTTTACTTCATAATAACACACTTCCTACCAGACAACTCGACAAACTCTGACGATAAATATTCGTTATGCATAAAAAAAATGTAGTTCATATGCTGAAATCGTTGATTAATAAAGTAATATTTTCATGCCTATTCTCACTGTTACCGGTAAAGTAAATTTTTTTTGCTTCTTTTTAACACTCGAAATTGAATTTGGTATTTTAGCGCACTAATTGGTTACATTGTTTGACAAAACATTGATAGCGCTTCTTTCTTCGTCCATATTATATATATTATTACATTTGTAAGTTGGTAAAGTAAAAAAGAAAAATATTCACATATATATTTTTTATTTCGTTTATTGTTGAAAAGCAAATTTTCCCGGCTTTAATTTGACAATCAAATTTAAAATATAGTGCAGTGATCGCGAAGCAGAAGTGTGGCTTATATTACACAATTGCACCCAACGCATTACTGATACGACCCGTGGGAGAAATATACCATATAATCTATTGTTAAGAGAAACCTGAAAAAACGGCAAGAATGTCTTCTGTTTAAACAAATTTTGATATAAAAATTATATGGTGCCAATTCGTTTATAACCTCTTAACAAATTGTTTTGTTCAGGCGAAAATGTTGCATGACAACGTTATCTTCCAATTTAAAAGTGTAATTTTTTTTCGCAAACTTCTTAACATGCACTTTTTTTGTACTTCTTTCTACATCTTCATTGAATTCCAGAGGTAAAATGAACCTATACATTTTGGTTTTTATTTTTTCTCAAATAAACAACACAAAATCAAACAGCAGATTGTTTGTTAACTCTGTAAATTCGCGGTTAATAAAACTTACAGGGCGACAGTGAACTCAGTATACGAAATAGTAAAAAAATTTACTGAATGGTAAATTTAAATACCAAAGCAAATTTTATTACCTCGACAGAATAGAGCTGTTCGTCGCAAAAATTTAACACCGAATAATAATAAAAATTATATTATATTATTTATTTAATTTGACAATTGTAACAACCCTGTTTTGGTTTACCCTCCATCTCTTCCATTTACATGATTATCTTTTACGTTTTGTATGTTTAACATGTAAACAAACAAGCCGAATACACGTCAAAAACTTATACATTCCACAATTATCACACTTGTAGGAAATTCTCTCGATTTCTTCTTGTACAACCAATTAATGCGAATTTCACTTTGCTTTGGAATATTGTTGGTTTCATATCAACTCGCTTACGTTTATTTTCGTACCTGAAAATACTCGAGGGAAAAACTCTTGAACTTGATTTAGTAAATCACACCACACCGACCGTGCGAAGTCTGCGTACGACTAGAAACAATTTTGCGCACTCATTTGTTTGTATCTGCTGTGAAGTGTTGAAATCAAGCAAAATAAGTGATATAGTATATACTATGTATGCAAATATGATTAGAATATACACATGCATAGATTGGAGTGATAGTAGTATGTTCGAGTAGAATAGCTGCGAGAACGCGTGATAAAAACCACAACGACAAATACAAATGGAATAGAGTGGGCGAAAAAAAAATATTTGTTTGCTTATTTATATGTATATATATGTATACTCGTATGCACGTATGTACATTTGGTAATTCATTCTCAATTACCTTACGAATTACGACTAAATCGTTGTCTTCTCTGATTTTTATCGGAAATTTATCGAAATTAGCTACAAATCAAAACAAGAAAATACCAAACAACATAAAAGGAAACACTAAAACTTCAAACTTTTAGCGTGGGCAAATCAACCGTTCAAAAGCCTTTGACATTTCTGTTATAACCACTGAGGTTGTAGGAAGCGCGCTAAGAAGATATTTCAGTCATTGCCCACAGACCGTTGATAGGAGCCTTCTGCCAGAAATCGCAGTGTCGCTGAAAGTTGGAGCACAGGTGTGATGGACGACAGCCTATCTAACTTGTCTTCATCGACATCCAGCACTATTACAAGGACTTATTGGTCTATGAATCTACATACAAACAAATTTTGTATCAACAAATGTAAAGTAGAAAGCAAATCGCATATGTACATACATCGACTCTGCCTGCTCCAGCGCTTTATTTTCTGGCTGGTTTCTCCAAATCCTTCTATCATCAAAAATGCTATCACTGATGAAGTAATTTTATTCATAAATGTGTGTTCTGACACAAGTTTGTTTACTGCGGATTCGAAAATTGGTTTTGCTGAACTTCGATAAAAGTAAAATCGAGTCGGTTTCATAACACCATTTCAAACAGATATTGATTTTCAATTTAATAATTCCCCTGCGTTTTCAAATAGAACAAAAAAAAGGAAACCGGCGAAACAGAAAACTGCCAAATTACGTGACGTGTCAATGGCCTAGATCGGGTTCGTTTATAATAATTATAATCGATATATGTGTTAATCGATAAATGACAAATAAATGAAACATATTAACATTTCTAGTGCATTTGATTAAAACGACTTTCACATACAAATGAGATAAAGAATTAATACAGTGATGAAAATATAATTCTACCGGAGGAGAGTAAATTGTTTTCAAGAAAAGGCTGTATTTTATATTTTGTTTATATTCTATGAAAAAATATTCTTCAGCGATGAGGCACATTACTCACTAGAGGCATAAGTAAATAAGCAAAAATGTCGCCCAGAATACTCAAATAGTTGAAGAGAGGCCATTAAAAAAAAAATACTCCATGGGGCGCTCTTTGGTCTGGAGGTATGATTGCACCATACTTTTTGAAAACGACAACGGCGTGACTGTCATCGGCGATTCGGCTCAATTAGAACAATATGTGGTTTCAAAAAGATGGTGTCACATGCCACACAACACGAGCGAATATGGCTTTATTGCGAGAGAAATTCCCCGGTCGCGTAATCTCTCGTCATGGTGATGTTAATTGGCCATCGAAATCGTGCGATTTGAAACTGTTGAATATTTTTTTTGTGAGGTTACGCGAAACACTGTGTTTATGCTGATAAACCTTTAACTCTTGAGCAATTGAAAACCAACATTCGTCAAGCTATGGCTGAGATACCACTCAATATATGCGAAAAAGTGGTCGTAAATTAGCTCAAACGGATCGAAGATTACAAAAACTCGCGTGACGGTCCGTTCAATGAAGTCGTGTTTCAAAAACTTATAATGCCAAAGTTAAAATTTTTTAATAAAAAGCAATTTCATTAAACAATTTTTTTTAAGAATACAAATAATTACGTTTATTTTCGAAGCCGCAAAATGGTTATCACTGTAGAACTAGATGAAATTTTGGACATAATATGTTCGAGATGAGATGAAAATTGAAAAAAAGATCGATATTTCACTAGACGAAATTCGAAAATCCATTTACATACCCATAGAGACAAAAGTGTTGAAATGTATCCTAATCTTCTACTTATATATTTTTTAAAAAATATTTTTGCATACAATTTATTTGTACATACGAAAACATTTAGAAATATTAATCTTTATTTGTAAGATTTAATTTTCAGAATGTTGGCAACCCTCACTGTTGTCATAAATCTCAGCACTTCAATAAAATAAATCCAACAAGAGATTTTTAGTGCCGGCGCGTGTGGTCATTATTATCAAATATGTATACCATAAATGCTTAGCGCTCTAAAAAGCAGAGAGAATTCAAGCTAAAGAAATCAACTGTGCTATTAACTCACCTCCAGTGGTGAATTTATGTGTTTTGGTTACTGAGAATATCTAAAAATAGTTTAATTTTTAAAGAGAAATATTTCTTATACAATATTCTCTTTGAAAGTATAGAAAACCACACCCATTATAAGTAACTGTGTACATATATACATACAAACGAGTAGATATGTATAATATGTTAAAATGCTTCTGCTTTCGGTGACCGAATCAAGCGACGGCATACATAAGTGACATTCGTTGGTCTTTGCTACTTCTTTCTTGTATTTGTTTTTGTAGTTTGTGGCATTGGTGTTGTAAAGCTATTATTCGCTGCGAGCGGAAGTAACTGTGATAGCGAATGAGCATTCAAAAGTTATATATGTATGTATTTAGATACAAGCTTGCAAATATGTATGTATGTATGTATGTATGTAGGTACGCCAGCAAATTAATGAGCAATTTAAAATGGTGTTTATCACTTACCTATCTACCCTCTTAATGAAGAATGTGATAAAAAGGCGGATATATTTTTAAACAATTTTTTTTAATGCTTTTTTTTATTTTCTGACGCCTCATAATTGGTAGATGTACATACATACATATGTACATATGTATGTACTATGTAATGCAGAGATTTTTCAACTTAATTTAACACTTTATAAGGGTTTAAGATACCCTTAGGGTCCAACAAATTCTTCATGTCACGCATCATTGCAATCGCTTCCGTTGATTTGCTGAATTTCAAGTAATTCTTCTTAAGAAAACCGATGCCATGTTCAGCGCTTACGCTGCCCTTAAGCTTGTGGGTATACTCATAGATGAAAGGTTCGATTAAATGATAAAGCTCGTCGGTATATGCCGGACAGGAGACATTCAAATGTAAATTAGAGTCGCCTTGAAAAGAGAAGAGCATTAATTAGTTTTATAAAATAAAAAAAAGTGATCAAATGAAAGTTTCAAATTAAAAATGATTTTTAAGCATATCCCAACTAACCCAAATGTCCAAAACCCGTAACTCTAGTTGCACGTGCTCCTACACGTTCCTGCAATACTTCAACAATACTATAGAAATCACGCAGCGGCAAGGAAAGATCATAGTAAAAGCAATAACCATCTTTACCCAAAGCCATTGGCGCCAATTCACGTAATTTCCAAATTTCTTGCATCTTACGCGCCTCACTCGCTATCGTGCCATCAATGATTTCTCCCTTTTCCATGCCTAACTCCAGAAAATGGTTTATTTTCTCCAAATCGTGTGCGCCATTGCTGCCAGATGTTTCGAGTAGCATATAAAATGGAAAACCTTCAATGGGTGTACTAGAAGTGGACACGCAAGTTAGGACAAACAAACTAGATGGCGTCGCTAGTTTCTACATACTTTAGTTTGAAGTGATCCAAACTGGCTTGGAGTGTTGGTGCATCAATCAATTCGCAAGCTGATAAAATCTCACCCAAATTACGTTTGGCGCTTCTAAATGTTTTGAGCACGGCATCGAAACTTGGTAAACCTATTGTGAAAAAATGTAAGCATACATATTATTTACTTATATACATATACGAGGTGTGTTCAAAGAAAAGTTGAATTTTGATTTTTCGTGGAATAAGATGCTCCAAGACACTTGAAATGTTGACTGTGGCATTTGGTGAGTCCACTTTGTCTCAAAAAAGTGTTTATAAGTGGTGAAAGTGCTTTACAGAAGGTCGAGATGTTGATGACGATGAGCTTCTTGGAGGTGCGACCACATCCACAAGCGAAGAAAACATCGAAACAGTGCAAACATTGTTATTGAAAATCGTCGAAGCACTATTAGGGAAGTTACAGAGGATGTTGGCGTATAAATTTTCTGGAATGTTTTAGGCATGAAACCTATGGCAACGCAGTTTGTTCCGAATCTGCTAAATATTAAACAAAAGCAATGTAGCATTTGTTCGCTCAGGAGTTGTTAAATGACGTCAACAACGATCCGGGTTTGCTTAAACGGGTCATAACTGATAACGAAACGTGGGTATTTGGTTATGACGACGACAACAGGGCCCAATCCTTCCTATGCAAGCTGCCAGATAAATTCGATCAAAAGTGAAGGTTTTGCTCACTGTTTTCTCTGATTACATTGGTGTGGTGCATCATGAGTTCCTGCCGAAAGGTCGTACAGTTAATAAGGAATACTTTAAGGTAGTTATGCAACGTTTGTGTGAGTCGCTAGATTTGGCTCTCTGCAACTTTTTCCTATTCCCAAAACAGAAGACACTAATGAAAGAAAAGCGGTTTGCCACAGTTGATGAGATCAAGTCAAGTTGAAGTCGAAGAAAGGGCTGATGGCCATGTGTTTGAAGGAGACAAACAAATAAATCTACGTTAAATTTTCTTCAATCTCACGCTGAGTAACATGACGATCCGATTCGATTAAAGCCTCGTCATCATCAACTTCACTTGGCCGACCTGAACGTGGCTTATCTTTGAGTGAAAAATCTCCCGAGCGGAATATGACAAACCAACTTCGACACTGTGTTTCTTTTAAGGGCTTATCTTCTTCTTTATTGGCGTTGGCAACACTTACTCGATTATAGCCGAATCAATATTAGCGCCCCATTAATCTCTTCCTTACACTGTTTGGCGCTGGCGTTGGAAACACCAAGTGAAACCAGGTCGCTCTCCACCTGATCCTTCCCACGGAGTGGAGGTTTTCCTCTTCCTCTGCTTCCATCAGCGGGTACTGCATTGAATATTTTCAAAGTTGGAGTACTTTCATCCATTCGGACGAGATGACCTAGCTAGCGTAGCTGAACTATGTCAATATCATCGTATAGCTCGTACAGCTCATCGTTCTATCGTCTGCAGTATTCGCCGTTGTTAATGCGCAAAGACCATAAATTGTTCGCAAAACTCTTCTCTCGAAGACTCCTAGAGCCGACTCATCAGATATTGACATCGTCCACGCTTCTGTGCCATATAGTAGGACGGGTATGATGAGCGACTTGTAGAGTTTGGTTTTCGTTCGCCAAGAGAATGGCTATTGATGAATAAATAAATATTTTTCAGAGAAATTCAAAATTCACCTTTTCGTTTGAACACACCACATATTTCCCTAGGTATTTATTAATAATTTTTCAATTACCTAAAAATGCCAAATTCTGTGCTTGTGGCGCAGGCGCACATAAAAGCGAAACTTTAGTCACCACACCCAGCGTGCCTTCGGCGCCAATGAAAAGATGCTTTAGATGATAACCGGTATTGTCCTTTTTGAAGTCGGACATTAAATTCAACACTTGACCATTTGCTAAGACCTACAAATTTATATATATATATATGTACAAGCAAGCGCAATTTTTTTATTTTTATTTCTATTTTGTGAATTTCTATTCAACACTCACCACTTCCAAACCCAAGACAATGCCATGCAGATTACCATAACGCACCACACGCAAACCACCAGCATTCGTTGAGACATTACCACCTATGTGACAACTAGACTTGGCACCTAAATCTAGCGGCACCACCAAATCCAATTCACGCGCCTTATTGTCCAAGTTTTCCAGAATACAACCAGCCTCACACGCCGCTATGCCAGTAATTTCATCGATATTTAAAATTTTATTTAATCTTCCAAGTGACAATATGATTTCGTCGAATACCGGCACTGAACCGCCCACCACACCAGTGTTGCCACCTTGAGGACATATGGCCAATTTGCGCTCATTGCAATATTTTAAAATGGCGGATATCTCTTCGGTTGAGCCGGGTTTCAACAACAGTTTGCTATTGCCTGTTTAATGGTTTTGAGTTATATATACATACATACAATAACTTTTGTTAAACATACCACGCACACTGTGCCAAAAATCCATATTGTATGCTTGTAAGTCTTCCTGTTGTGTGTAACGTTTGCCTGTAATGGACTCAAAGAAGGCAATGTCCGCGTCTTCTATGTTAGCATAGTCGCTTCGTTTTACATTATGGCGGATCTGGTAATATAAATATGCATATTATTATTATTGTTTTTAAATATACCCAAAAGTAATAAAAGGTTAATAAATTAATATTTTATTTTTTTTTTTATTTTTTTAAAACGCTTGAGCGAGAAATCTTCCAATGGCAGGACATTTAGTTAGATAATTAAGAAAGAAATGCAGGCGAGACTAATCTTAAGTCATCGAGATCATCTACCGCGAAGTCCAGGAAACGGGGTATTTTGACGGGTGCGGACCAGAGGGAAGGCGGGTTTAGATGTATGTGCGTTGGGTATATCGGAGTCAAGGCTAACTAATAAGGAATTAAGTCGACTATAAAATCTAGATCTTAATTATGCCAGTAATACTGGCTCGACTGAATCGGACCAGAGGGAGAGGGGGGTTAGATGTGTCGGTTTAAGGGAGTATGTGAAGAGGTGGTTAGTGTCATGCGGAGACTCTCCACATGCTGGGCATACATTGGGTATGTAGGGGCCGAGTCTGGATAGGTAGGAGTTAACCTGCTACAGTATCCAGACCTAAGTTGTGCCAGTATCTCGCGGGTCTCTCGAGGCAGCTCGAGTTCGTTGTCTGACTCTTGGGGAATGGCGTTCAGTGCTTGTCTGTACGTCATCCTGTCCAGCGGCTCTTGCACATATTACTGGATTGTGTCCTTCAGGTCTAGTAATCCCTTCCTGATATGCCTAGGTAGAGGTTCAGCTTCTATTAGATGCCTATTGGGATGTGACCGGTGGGAACTGCTTGCACAGCAAAACATTATGCTCCATAACTCGTAGCATAGATGATTCGCTGTGCAAGCGATGCTCCGGCGACATCGGGAGGTTTCCTGTCGCAGTCCTAAGGGCGGTGTTGTGACAGGCCTGCAACTTCTCCAACTGCGTCTCGTTCGTCCCCGGCGTCCAGATCGGTGCAGGATAGTTTACGACATCTTGGTCAATGTGTGCTGTTTAGATTCCAAAAATGCCATAGACAGAAAGACAGTTCGTGAAAGTGTTGGCGGTGAATGACGCTTAAAGCTTATCGGTACGCCGTCTTGTCCAGCGGTTCTTGTGTGATGTGTGAATTGCTGTATGAAATCGATGTAGTCAAATACTACCTTGCTGTGCCTGAGTGGCTTAAGTGTTTGGATGACCCCGATGGTGGCACGTTGGCCGTTATGGGTGTGGTTATCCAAAGTGGGTAGCAGTGCAAAGGCACACCCACTGGCAGCATAGCGCCACGTAGCACGTGGTCCACTCCCTGTGGAAATTAAGGCCTGTTGGTTGCATCTAACCGAGTTCGGAGAATGGTGGTGTCGTCTTTGGCACACGCAGCAGAAATAACCCGTCAAACCAGTGTTGGGTTCCACAACAATCTTCATGAGAAGGATTTAAAGCAACCCTGCAATAAGGTGTTGTTCCATTGATGTACTCAAACTAGAATTACTAGAATGACTTAAACGGGGTTGGGTAGTCGAAAGTTCTTAGCTTTATGCCTCCAATCCTAGTAACTAACACAGACAAAGTAAACAATGAAAAAAATGTTCGAATCGGACTCTATAAGCCCGGCAATTCAAAAATTTTCGTTTTTTTTTCGAACACACCTCGTACATTTATATTGGTTCGAGTTCAGATCAGACCAACATTCAAATCCCCTCGGCAGGGAATGTCTAACCCTCTGCGTGTATTTGACATGAAAATAAAAAGCTCCTCCTAAGAATCTTTGGAAGCGAGTATAATAAACTGTAGGTCGACTGACGGTTTCGTCGGGGCAACACTCGAAAAACTAGTGGTTGGTCCTCATCTGATGATAAACGAGCTCACTGCATTAGTTGAAGTCCAAGAGTCGTATTCAGATTACTCACATCGACATGAAAGCTCTAAGCAGCAGATAATTCCGAGAAGATTGTCGCCCCAATTGCTACAAGAAATGATCGTAAATGGGACTCCTCGGCTCGAAATTATTTGACTGACTTGTAAGACATCATTTTTAAAACATATTAACAAAACCTTGAAAACCACATGTCTAAAAAAACCAGCAAAATATTCAATGCCCCAATTCCGCAAAATCTCTAATACTTCAATAATAATTTCTTATAAATAACAAATTGAAGTTAAATTATTTATTTACCTGCGTTAACTCTGGTATTCCGACAGCTGAATAAGTTCTGCTGAACGATTTGGCAAGCAATGCCTGGGACTTGACTATTCTTCCAAGCGTCATTATGTGTGTTGTTGCTGTTAAAGTATATTTTTTGGTATTAAAATTGAAATATAATAAAATTTATGCTAAATATATGTTAATTTTGCTTACTAAAGTATATTTTTAATTATGCCACACACCGTACGTACATAAATATATGAACTAAAATAAACATTATGAGGTATTCTAGGATGGTCATGAGGCCAGACAGTTGATTCAATATTGTTGTCACTCAAGTTTCACATGAAAAAGTGCCCAAATTTATTCAGTCGAATCGTGCGATCAAAGTTGAGTTCAACATTGCACGAAGCCATTAAACAGTCAGTCTATTGATGACGAGCCATGATGTGAAGGAATTTCCGTTTCAACTGATAAGGAATTTGTTTTAAAGTTCAAGCGCCGAAAAGTTGTATGAAAGAGAGAGAAGCACTGAAGAGCTTGCAGCGCGTTTCAATATTTTTTGCCTCTGGCCAGTTCCTTAAGGTTTCATTTCGATGGCAACATTGTTGAAAATCTACTGTAGTATACTATTGTGAATGAAAAATAACCAAAACTGACAGCTGTACTATTTTCCAGAATACGAGGTGTGACAATTAAGTAATGAGACTGATTCCATAAAAACCGTTCATTTCAAAATTATTCTATATACATCTCTGCCATCCCCTTCAAAGTAGTCCCCTTTTGGGCAGCTATACAACGATTCCAGCGCGTTTTCCATGCTTCGTAACATTTCTGGAACGCTTCGACTGGGATGTACGCGAGTACCCTCGTCACGGCCGCCTGGCTGTCCTCAATCGACTCACAATGGGTTCCTTTGACCACCGAGTTTGTTCTAGGGAACAAAGAAAAGTCACAGGGTGACATATCGGGCGAAGAAGGCGGTTATTGTAACACGGTGATCCCTTTAGAGGCCAAATACTGGGACGCGCTGAGGGCGGTGTGGCACGGCGCGTTGTCGTGATGAAGGATCCAGTTACGAGCGATGTCTGGGCGCGCTCTGTTGACTCGTTTTCGCAATCTTTTGTGTACTTGGTGATAGTAGACTTGATTTACGGTTTGCCCCGGTGGAAGAAATTCTTTGTGCCATTTGTTATACCAATTATTTGGACGAAACCAAAGGATCACGTAAGTGATTGTTATTTTCGTTTGACTCAAACAGAAGGTGTTACGTACAACCTAGTCCAAACAGACTATCCACTATACAAACTATTTTTCGCCCAAAAGATCTATGCAGCCTGCGGCATAACCTCCCAGTCGAACAAGAAGTCCGGATTCTAGTGAGGAATTTGTTCTAAGTCAGTGCGGTATCTTACGATAGAGACCCATGTTATGAAAAATTTTTTGACACAAACTATTTAAACTATTTAGTATGTGATTTAAATCTGTATAAACAAAAGGCTGAGCTGTTTTGTTGTCCAGAACTATCTTGGAGCCTATAAATTACAAAATTAGAAAGAATTAATAAATGAATGAAGCTTTGTGTTGTAATATGCCATTAAGAATACATATGTTGGACCCTCTTTTGGATTTCTTTCCGGCGAATTCGGGCGTTGTGAGTGACGAACAAGGT
This sequence comes from Ceratitis rosa, assembly GCA_037013455.1. Taxonomy (NCBI): domain Eukaryota; kingdom Metazoa; phylum Arthropoda; class Insecta; order Diptera; family Tephritidae; genus Ceratitis; species Ceratitis rosa. Next base: position 18,730,644 of record JAWMAG010000054.1, read on the forward strand.
TATAAAGGGAATTGGAGTTCAGGAATGCTAGCAGAGACTTAGATGAGACCAATTAAAAGCCAAATATTCACAAAAATATAAATATTTATTGTGAACTCCTCCGAGCGACCTTTGGTCCGGCGAGGAATCGGACCCAAATTTTAGTAAGGTTTGTAAACAGTTTGGACGTAAAGGGTGGTTAAATTGTAAGGGCCGATGTTGAATGTGAACCACACCTAAGCGCCAAGTTTTTTTCCGAATTTAATTTGACATTTCTCTATTTCAGATTTACTCAATTTGAACCATGGAGAGATACACAATCCAACAACGTGTTAAAGTTATCCAGACTTATTATGAAAATTTTCGAAGAAAATCATCTTCAGTGATGAGGCACATTTTCACCTCAGTGGATTCGTCAATAAACAGAATTGCCGCATTTGGGCGAATGAGAATCCAAGAGTGATTGTCGAAAAACCAATGCACCCACAAAGAGTGACTGTTTGGTGCGGGTTATGGGCTGGCGGCATCATCGGGCCGTATTTTTTCCAAAATGAGGCCGGTCAGGCAGTTACTGTGAATGGTGTTCGCTATCGTGAGATGATAACGAATTTTTTATGGCCACAATTGGAAGATATGGATGTGGACGATATCTGGTTTCAGCAGGACGGTGCCACTTGCCACACAGCTAACGAAACAATGGCTCTTTTGCGCAACAAATTCAATGGCCGTGTTATCTCACGTAATGGCGACGTCAATTGGCCCCCAAGATCATGTGATTTGACACCGTTGGACTTTTTTCTCTGGGGTTATTTGGAAGAAAAGATGTACGTAGATAAGCCAGCAACAATTCAAGAGCTAAAGGATGAGATAATTCGGCACATTAACGGCATAGAACCTCCATTATGCCTCAGCGTCATCGAAAATTTGGACCATCGTATGGAGGTGTGCCGCCGAGAACGCGGCGCTCATTTGGCCGATATTTTGTTACATACATAATTGAGTAATACCAATATATCATAATAAAATAAAATTTCAATAATTTCCTAAATAGTTTGTGTTTTATTCAAAATCAACATCGGCCCTTGAAAATTTAACCACCCTTTACAAAGTTAGGAGTATAACTTGAAGAAAAACTGTACAAAACAATCCGAGAAGCAGTCGGCCATCTACACTATTACCATAGGAAAAGTGACAAATTTAGGCGATAATTCCAGATACATAATTCAAGGGTTGTAGTGCACCCAAAAACAGTGCGATAAGTTTTTTACATACATTTTTTTGAAAATTAAGGCACTATTGCGTAGTTTGGTATTTATTTTTGTAGGGTATAGTGGCGTTAATTGTCACTGAATTTTTCTTATGTACATAAGTGTACGAGAGGACTAACAAAAGTTCGGTAAGTTCACCAGAAAAAAAAATCTTTTTATATTTATTCGTAATCTTTGTCCTTTTTTTTATCTTCTCTACATAATCGCCACTGATTTCAATGCATTTCTTAAGCCTTTGATCCACTTCTGAAAACAGTCTTCAAAATCTTGTTTTTAAGCTTATCAAGTTCAGCATTAACCGCATTAATTATCTGTGGGAAAGCGCGTTGTGATGATGTAAAAAGTAGCGCCGCATATCCTCCTTCTTCCTGTTTTCCAACAAATTTTTGAAAACTTTTGGTAAGCACTATTCGATGTACTATTTTGCAGTTACCTTCTGAACCTTTTCCAGTGGAATAGCAGCTACAATTTTCGATCGGCTGAAGTAAACAGTCATCATTACTTTTGCTGCTGATTTTTGTTGCTGAGATTTTACAGGTGGGTTTGCTCCTGTTGGGCTCCATACCATGGACTGCTGTTTGGTGTCTGGATCGTTCTTATAGAACCAAGATTCGTCACAACTAACGAGTTTACTAAAGCTACTAGACTGACCATTTTCGAATTTGTTTAGGAGAAATTGAGCAAAATGCATTCGAGCCTCTTGCCATGAATTTGATGATGAGTTTTGGTTCAAAATCATCATGAGCGATGAAGCTCATTTCACATTGAATGGCGCGGTTAAAAACCAAAACTACCGTTTTGGACCGGCGGAAATCCTTGTGAGATATTCGAAGAGCTTCTCCATAATCAAAAAGATACCGTTTGGTACGGCATATCGGCGCGCACTACGAGCGAGGCTGCGTGATTTTGTGTTTCCGGAAATGACTGGAAATTACGTGACCCACTTCTGGTTCCACTAGGACGGAGCCACAGCACACACTAGCCGCGATTCATTGACGCTACTCCGCACGATGTTCGACCGACGCATCATATAGCAAAACGGCGATTTCGACTTGCCGCCGCCGGACTTCTTTTTGTGGAGGTATTTGAAGTACAAATTTTGCATTGACAAGGCGCAGAGCTAAGATCTAATATTCGCCGGGAAATATCGCTTATTACAACTGAAACGTTGGAATAAAAGGCGCACCCTGTAAGTACTCCTGTAAAGTGCAGTTCTCAGCGACAGCGACGTTTTGAAGGCCATACTTTTATATATATACATTTTTTTTTTTGGTACTTATAAATGCCCATTGAGGTTCACATGAAGCGATTGGGGTGGAGTAAGAATCTGATAAGGCACGTTGTACAATAGCCCTCTGTAAGATCTATTTTATACACGGATTATCTTTGGGTAAATTTAAAATCCATTATGGTTTCGATAATTTCAATCTATTGTAGCTGCTGGCAAGTAATCCCCACACTATTATGGAGTCAAATCCGTGTGAACCGAGTTTTTGGACTACAGTACTTCGTTGTTTCTGTGTCATTCTTACTACTTTCCATCACAGCCCAGGACCAAGTCGGGTTTACTTTCATCGAATAACGTGCCGTTATAAATTTCCTTACCAAGTAAGGAAAATCAGTTGCGACCATAATGAATGAGACGTCAATGGCTTACGGCGACTCTTGTCCGACAAAATCCAAGATGTGCAAGTGACACAGCCCCTTGAAGAAGACCCGAGGCTGGGCAGGAACAACGAATGGACGACGCCAGAACTTATACAAAAAGTTAAAAAAAAAATTGTCGACTTGTTCGACTAAAGAAATCGCAGAAATTGTACAGCTCAGATTAAGTGATTATTACCTGTTTCCAAAAATGAAAAAAAGGGCTGAGGGCAGGCGATTGACGATTGTGTTCTTTCTGATGGCCTTTTTCCCTTTTTGGTTGGCGGTTTTTTTTTTTATCAAATCGGGTTTTGCTCCTTTGGTTGCCCAATTTTTTTGCTTGACATTATGTTTTGCACATGTTGCTTACAGGTTTTCAGGCGATGTCAAAACAATGGACTTCATGCGCTTTTGGCCACGATTTGATTTTTTAGATGATGTTTCCAACTTCAGCGGTCCAACTGATTTCAAAGCATCATGGTGTATACGAGAAAATTAATTAAGATGTCACAGAATACGTTATTTGCTGATAATATACGAGGGGACTAACAAAACAAAACAAGTCTAAATACACCAAATCCTTTGAAATTACTTTATTAGACTTCCTTCAAAATTTTAGAACGATCGGCTAAAATGGAGACGGGAAAACGCAAGAATAACTGAGGATAGGTCAGACGAAATTCCATCACTAACGCGAACAGAAATTCGCCATGTGATTTTCTTCGGGTTTGGCGTAATTTACAACCAATACAAATATTCAGTTAAGGCCAAATTCCATATGGAACGATTGCACCGTCTTTAAAGACTATTTATAAGTGACGAATTTTAAATGAGGTTCAAAAAGAGGCTCGAGTGCATATTGCTCAATTTTTCCTAAACAAATTCGATATTGGTCAGTCTAGCAACTTTAGTAAAGCCGTTACTGGTTACGAATTTTGATTCTATAAGTAAATGATGCCTCGAACAAGCCACTATATATGTATGTATGTCAATACGTCAAAAAATGGCGGAATTATTCAAGTTTCAACTGCTTTCGCGATAGATGGCGTACCCTGTACATAGACTTTATTGGTCGACTGTAGATACATTTTGTTCTACCAAAGAATGATGTTTTTTTTTTTTAATATTTACTCCGGCACTACTTTCTAGCATTGTTTGTTTTCCAACAAAAAAAACCAACAGTCTCCTTTTCGCAGAACATACTTCGTAGATACATAGATATGTACATATGTATGTAAATATGTAAGTGCAGTCGAGCATATACACATTGTGGAAAAATATGAATGCATTTATGAGGATTTTAAAAATGGTCGACGGCTTGTACATGCATATATTATACATACATATCTAAATATATGTTTGCATGTTTATATGTGCGCCATATTGTCATAGCATCACTTTGTTTTTATGTATGCATTGATCTGCCGTCGGCAAAACACACTTTTTCCACTGATTTTTTTTTTCATTTTTTATTTTTTCATGTTTTTGATTTAAGCAAAATTTTTGAAGAAAAATTATGCAATTGCGATATAACGATAAGAGAGAGTTATCCAGAAATTTTTTCAATAAAAATTAAATATACAATTTTTTGCCGTCGGTAAGTTATAAAAAATTGTTAACTAATTTGAAGGGCGAACCCGGTATTTTTCTTGGAGAATATTATGAAAAGAATATTTTGCTAGAAAACCTTTATTACCAGAACATATATATTAATTTTAATAATAATTTTAAAATAATTTTAGTTTTTTTTTTATTATGTACAGGTTTAAGGTGTTTCATTAATTTTTGTTTTAAGTAAAAAAAAAATAAAAAAATAAGGTCCTTTTAAATTTTATATTTAAACCGATTGTTATTTTAATTACATTTTTTTGTAGAATTTTCCAGGGGTCGGAAATAATCATAATTTAGATTTTTTAATGAAAAAATCAAAGACTTCCTCGTCTCGTATGAAGTGTTCTCTATAAAGAATAGAGGATCTTTGGAATACTGTAGTGATTTCGAAAACTGCTTTCAATATCTATAAAAATAAAAATTATTAAAAAAATTAAGTTTAAGATCAGATATAATTATTACTTTTCGATTTTTGAGTTTTCCCTCGAAGTAATTTATTTATGTAAAGCAAATAAGAGATTTTATTCCCATAATTTCTTCAAAAAAGAGGTTATGAAATTTCCTTTGGAAATAATCAAGCATAGTTATTTAAATTGTATGTTAATTTATAGTTAATTCATTGGTTAGCTTAGAACGAAATGACAATGACATTTTTAGCGATTCGATGTGGTCAAAAAAAAAAATTAATTTTAAATTTGAAAAAAAATTTTTCTTAGAAAAAAATTTACATATACAAATGTATGTATGTACATGTATTTGAACAGAAAAATAAAACTAAAAAAAAAGTAAACATAAAAATATTATTTTTGAAGAATATTTTTAAACTCAAGCACGTATTTTTTGATGAAAAAAAAAAAAATAAACTCAAAAACAACTGTTATTTTTGATCAAAGACTTTTTTTTTGTTTTTTTATGTCGTATATAAAAATTATGATAATTTTTTTTAAGAAAAATTTAAAAATCAAAAATTAAATCTGATCTAAATGGTGTAAAATAATTTTAATTTTTACATTTTGAGCAATATGGTAAATCTGAAAAATTAATAATTATTAGTTGTCGAAAATTTTTAAATCACTGAATAATTATAAAGTAATTTTTTTTTTAATAAACTCATAATGATTACCATAGGCGCGTGAGGCTTTCATACAGTAGATACGTGTCTTCAAGACAACGCACCCGTTCAGATCGCTCGGGTTGCGTGGGATGCCTTAAAAGTTACTGGATTTACAGAAACTATCCACCCTACAGTCCGGAGCTGGTTCCCAGTGGCTTTTTCCGTTTTTTCAAATTTTAAAAATGAAGTTACGGGGGCGAAGATTTTCAGACGACCGTGCCCCTCGAGTTTAAAGCGCTAAATCAGAGTGACAAAAGTGCTTCCACAATTAGTCTAAACGCATGCGAATGTGTATAAGTCTAAATGGAGGATATTTGGAAAAACAATAAAGCTGTTTTCGATAATTAATAATTGTTTTTCATCTCTACTACCGAAATATAAAAGACAGCTGTAGGAATCTACTTTAATATTTGTAACTTACAATTTTCACTTTTTCAATTTTTATGTTACCGAATTGTTCTAATCTTTTTTCTTCACTAAGAGAAAATCTCTCACAAAGAACTTTCTTAATTGTTTCATATTTATTCGACAACGGAGGTGGATTAACAACATCGATAATTTTGAAAATAGTTTCTCGTTGAAGAGCAATTAAAACATTTTGAAATTTAATATTATCATTACAAATGTTGTTAATTTCAAATTGTCCTTCAACAAGCAAAAACCATGCTTCAGGACATTCATTCCAAAACGGAGGTAATTTAATGGAATTAGAATTCGGTCTAAAATTATTTGTATGAATGTCTTGTGTTAAATTTTGTGTTGTATTTAAATCTGTATTAGAGTTCGTGATTTCATTTTGTGTTTCTGTTGTTGTAAAATTACGTGTACGAATGGGTGATCTATGCATGTTTGGAGAAAGAGTTTACAAAAACTTGATAAAAATTAATTAAGATTTAAATTAATTAACTTAATTTAAAAAGTTAAATGACATATATATATATATAAATTTAAAGATAAATAATAATTTGTTACAATTAATAAAAACCTGATATTGATTTATTCTGTTAGATAATATTGTTGATTGTTGTAGTTCTTGACTTTGATAGAAGTTAAATTCTCCAATTAAACTGCAATATTGATTTCATTCAAATGGAATTGCTAATATCAACAGAAATTAGTATACACAAGTTGGTGTTATTTCAGTTTCAAAAGAGAATCGATACATATTAACAATCATTGACAGACATACTCGTTGGCCGGAAGCATATCCACTTAAAGACATTTCAGCTGTTTCTGTTGCAACAACATTTATTCAAAATTATGTTCCGCGTTTCGGTATCCCACTTAATATAACGGTTGATCAAGGAACACAATTTACTTCAAAATTATTTAATGAATTAACAAAGTTATTAGGTTCTCATAAAATACACACTTCTCCATATCATCCACAGTCAAATGGAATGATTGAAAGATTTCATAGAACTTTGAAAACTGCAATTACAACATCAAATGATTCAGTTCATTGGTCTGAAATTTTACCATGGATTCTTTTAGGTTTACGAACAGCGATTAAAGAAGATTTAAAATGTTCTTCAGCTGAATTAGTTTATGGTCAAACACTGAGGCTTCCGGGTGAACTTATTGTTTCCAATAATAATTATAATAGCGAAATCGAAAATACAAATGAAATTCTTTCTAAATTAAGAAAACATTTCTCACTTGTTCGATCGAAAGTAATACATCATAATAAAGAAAATAGTTTCATTCCTAAAAATTTAAGTACTTGTGAATACGTATTTGTTAAAGTTATTCATAAGTCTAATCTTCAACCCCCTTATGAAGGACCATTATAAGTTATATCCAAACATAACAAAACTTTTGAAATACAATATGGAAATAAAATTAAAACAGTATCAATAGATTTACTTAAACCTGCAAACATTATGTCAACCACTTCTTCACGAAACACAACTACACTGTTAAACACCAAACAAAAAAAGTTACATTTAACCTTAATTAATATTAATAAATATGCGTTTCACTGGAGGGGGAGTAAATGTAGGAATCTACTTTAATATTTGTAACTTACAATTTTCACTTTTTCAATTTTTATGTTACCGAATTTTTAATTTCAAATATTTTCATTTTTCTGAATTATAATATTTTTCATTTTGAAGCAGATAAAAAGTATTCAATAAATTCTATTAAAAAATAAATGTTTTCTTAATTTTAAATATACAACTATAATACATGTTATCCATAACAGCCTTCGTATCCATATTCCAAATTTTAAGCGAATCGGTACTGTCAGACGGATCGGTGCCGAATAGGAAATTCTGTACACATTAACATGAGTAAAGTCCTGTCTACATTCCAGAAGGAAAAGTTGTCGAAATACGCAGAACACACCATCCATGAAAAAAATGTTTCAGGTCTCCACATTCAGTGGCTTATGCTCTGGGTTGATCCGTCAGTTATTCATTGCAAAGCCTCTATATACATACATATGTATATATGTACATACGAGGTGTGACAATTAAGTAATGAGACTGATTCCATAAAAACCGTATATATCAAAATTATTCTACCACGTGTCCGCGAGTACCCTCGTCACGGCCGCCTGGATGTCCTCAATCGACTCAAAATGGGTTCCTTTGACCACCGATTTTGTGCTACGGAACAAAAAAAAGTCACGGGGTAACATATCGGGCGAATAAGGCGGTTGTTGCAACACGGCGATTCCTTTAGAGGCCAAATACTGGGACACGCTGAGGGCGGTGTGGCACGGCGCATTGTCGTGATGAAGGATCCGGTTACGAGCGATGTCTGGGCGCACCCTGTTGACTCGTTAAACTCTTTATGCTATCGAATTACCAGGGCACGACTAAGAGCACTATCACCATGCACTTTTACAATTTTAGCGTACGTTACCGAAGTTGTTTCGCCCGATTTGGCGCAAAATTTTATCGCGATACGTTGTTCTTGATTTCGTTTTTCCCATTTTCCTGACGAGCACTACGAAAACACGTTTACTCAACACGACACAGTAGGCGAACTAAACAAGCTAGAGCGATGGCAAATATATCAATGGAGAGGAGAAGGATGCCGGGAGAAGGGAAAGGGAATTTCAAAGTCGCAGGGTTACCACAATCGCGGCAATATAATCAGTCTAATTACTTTTTTGTCACACCTCGTATATAGTACATAGTATGTTTGGTAGAGCTATTTAAGGAACTTTGCGTATTCGATTTCGCAGTGTTTCGTTATTTAATGATTATGATAATTTTTTAATTAAGATAACACAATAAATCATACAAACAAGCATATTTAAATAACACTTTACTCTCGCGATAAACGTATTTTTATATGAAATTATAAAACTAAAACAAATAAAAATTGCATATAAAATAAAGATTACTAACCTAATATTCAGAAAAACAATGTATGTATGTATGTAATTTATATTTATTTGTTTAATTTTTTTTTCTAATACTCTGCTGCCATAAAAGCACGAGGTATCAATAAATACTCATCCTCTCTCTCACTCTCTGTACCTATGCACTTATATGTATGTACAGTTTTGGGTAAAATAATAGTGTAGTAAATATTTGAAATTTTTAAGAAAGATAGCAATTAATTTATTTTTATTTGAATGGAAAACATTTTAGCTCTTCCTTTAGTTAACTAAGTTTTCAATATTCAAGAATTCAAAACAATGTGCAAACAAAGAAAAACAAAATAAAAAATATCTGGAAATAAGAAGAAAAAACAATTAAGACTTGTCTAACCTTTTCTCCTTAAAAACCATAGTATTTGGCAGCATAATCTTTATTGGCTAAATATCAGCGGAACGATGGGGCTTCGCGTCTATTAGAGATCTGTCACCTCTTCATAAGGATAATTTGCTTAAGTGCCACATTTCAGATATATTTTTTGGTTTATCTTTTTTTTCGTATTTTTGAATTCCGATAGGATTGTAAAATACCTTTTTGAAGCCAAACATTTATATTTGCATCATAACGACTTTGAAATTGGATGCCTTATTTTGTGGTCTTACTATGCAGCTTATACGTAGAGTCATGTTATGAAAATAATTAGATTCACGATCTCTTTTTAGCGTCTTGTCTTTTTGCAATTAGCAATGACTGTTTTGGGAATATTTTTTTAATATTTTACCTGCTAATACTAGCTTTTCTGTACGTACATATATTGGTACTAGGAGTACAAAGTTTGCCGCGAAAAAATTTAAATTGTATGTCTAAAACTATTCTTGGATTTGTTGTTAGTCAACAACTTGTCGAAGTTTATACACCGCTACAATTGTTAGGCCCTGAAGGGAAATCTCTAAAACCTTCAACTTGTTTTGAAAGAAGCAAATCGACTTCGAAGGTGTTAAATGATATCTTATCGAAAATTTTAATTTCCAACTAATTATAAAGGTAATAGTCTGATAACTTGGTTTGGAAAAATTTATTTTTTAATTTATATTAAAAATACACTAACATTTTTAGAACAAAATTCGAAATACTGATGAAATTATAGCACCTATAAGTGAGCTTGTAAAAGTCTTCGTACATACTAAATTTTTCTGTGCAATTATGTTCTTGCAATCGTATAGAAAACAATGTTCGAATCCCATTATCCAACGAATTTGGTATTCTATATCTTAATTTATCGGAAAACTTCGACTTGGGAAAATCCGAGGCAGTTTTAGTTATTTTTAGACTTTTATTTTATGATTAAAATGCTTGGCTGAAATTTCTCCAACACAAATTTGTAACTTCTGCTCGAAACTGAATGTCAAAATTGTGCTCTCTCGTTACAAATTTACTCAAACAAAAGCGGTTCCATCACTATTGATAATAATTGTTATCAATAGTTATTGATTAACAGTACGCGCTGAGCGATTTTTCTCGAAAAAAACGTTCTTGGCATCCAACGGATTGGTCTGAAATTTGAATTTATAATTCTTCTCATCAATAGCGCTCTCAGACGAACTACAATCCTACTTGCAACCAGAATGAAAATCTCATACAAGAATAAAATTTTTAGTATTTCCAATTCAGATGTCCGGGGCCAGCTACTTCTCTCTTGTTTTGTGAACGCTCACAAACAACAAATTCCAAAAAAAAAAAATATTATTTTGTTAATAATATTATATATTGGAAAATTAAATGGATTGAATTTTATTTTTTCCAAATAAAATATTCCCAAAAAGCATTAAAATGAATGCAAGTTACCAGACTACACTACCCTAAATAATCAAATTATTTCCATTTCATGTTTTCGCGTTACTTTTATTTTCCACTCAGCTGTAAGTAGTTATGTATTTTGCTGTTTCTTAAACAATGAATTTGTGAAATATTAAAGTGTTTAATTTCATTTTAACTACTATATACATATTTTATTGTGATTTCCAACAACTGAAAACGTCTGGGTTTATCATCGATATTCTATTATTGCACATCACTAGAGTTTGCAAAACACAATGTAAACAAATACAAACTTGTTTTCTCTTCACAAATTTTGCTGTTGTAAAATTTACTCACTAATTTTATTATCAATGTTTTAGTTAAAAACTATTATTATAGTAAAAGATCCAATATTATTTATTTACACCAGTGTTTGTATTACTTTTTCTCAATCGCCAGCGAATATCTTGCGCACTCCTCAACGTCACGTCCGAAATGCTTTTGAGTAGTTATTATCTCTTAAACGACTGCCCACACCGGAGGCGATCAAAACAAAAATGAAATGCCAAGAGAGAATGAGAGCTGAATTTTAATGAAAAGCTTATGACAATAACAACCGGTTGGCGAAGCGCTTACTCGTAGATAGATAAGCGACAGGAGAAACGCTTGTTAAGCATACACAGTCGCGCGCAAAATTGTTTAAAAAGATATTTCTAAAAAAAACGAAACTGCAGTACAAATATTAAATATTAAATTTAGTTAGATTTGGAAACATTGTTTTTTCTTACAGCCGTATCAAAAATACCGTGAAATTCGTTCTTATTATTCGCTGTTTGGCGCCAATTGGAAATGCCTAGTGAAACCGGATCACCTGATCCTTTCAACGGAGCGGAGGCTTTCCTCTTCCCCGACATTCATCTGCGGCCACTGCAGCGAATACTTTCAAAGTTGTAGCGCTTTATAGCAAAAGTGATTCTGCATTGGATTTCTAGGCTGACATTATAATTGATATTAAAGCTGGTCCCCAGATAGACGAAGTTATGATTGTCAACAGTGACATGGGAGTCAAGCCGTAAGTGTTGACAGGAGCTATTTCGTCTTGTTCTCACGTTCACTGCCAGACCCATTCGCTTCGTTACTTTGTCAAGTTTGAAGTAAGCAGAACTAACGGCGCGGTTGTTAAACAGAGGATATAAATGTCATCGACATACGCTAGCAGTTGTGCCTTGTCTATTTAGATTTGCAACTATTATTATTTTTTCCAACATCAAATTGAAGAAATCGCGCGATAAATAGTCACCCTGTATGAAAATTCGTTTAGTACCGGAGAGGTTTTGGCTCGGAGAGGTTCTTCCCAATTCTGACTGCTTTTCTATGTATTTTGTAGGAATACCAAACTCAGACATAGCGGCGTAGAGGCAGCTCCTTACCGTGCAGCTTTAAAATCGATGGAAAGGGTATTGGGATCGATTGTTTTCTCACGGGTATTTTCCAAGATCTGGCGCGTGATGAATATCTGGTCAAATGGTTTAAAGCCGTACTGATAAGGACCAATCAGCTTGCTGAGGTTGGGCTCTAGTCTTTCACATCCACGGTAATTGGCGCAGACCGTATGACCGGATGTAATTTTTATGGATTGGGCGGAGAGACACTTAAATTCCAATCGTCGAGTCCAACCATATTCTGTAGGAAATCGCTATTCGTACCTCGTCATAGTCGGGTAGTGGAACGTCTTTTCCATTATCATCATACTGGCATTCAGCAGGCTAGAGAAATTCTGCTTCCATACACCATGTATACTTTGGATATCTGTCATCAGATTTCCACATTGACGTTAGTCGCTGCATGCTTTCATAGTTTTTTCGAGCGTTACCAAGCTCAAGCTCTTCATACTTTCACAGTAGACATCCGAATTATTCGTTGGGTTCCTTGGAAGCGGCTCAAAATATACCACACCCTCCCAAACCCACCAAACTGACAGCATAATCTTCTTTTGGTGAATATCAGCGCTTCATCATGCTTGGATCATGATCGTTTTCGATTGATGTTATTGTAAACAATCCAATTTTCAACTCCAGTTATGACTTGCTTCAAAAACGGATCATATTCATTGCGTTTCAGATGCATATCATAAGCAAGCAAATAACAAGTTTTTTTAACCAGTCCAAGATGTCGTATATGATTATGAAGGGTTGATTTTGGTTTACTTAACTTCTCTTCAATCTCACGCTCAGTTACATGACGATCTGTTTCGATTAAAGCCTTGATATCGTCATCATCAACTTCACTTGGCCGACCTGAACGTGGCTTATCTTTGAGTGAAAAATCTTCCGAGCGGTATTTGACAAACCAACTTCGACACTGTGTTTCTTTTAAAGGCTTATCTTTTTCTTCTTTATTGGCGTTGGCAATACTTACGCGATTATAGCCGAATCAATATTAGCGCGCAATCTTTTCACTGTTTGGCGCCAGTTGGAAATACCAAGTGAAACAATGTCGCTATCCACCTGACTCTTCCAACGGAGTGGAGGTTTTCCTCTTCTTTTGCTTCCATCAGCGGGTACTGCATCGAATATTTTCAAAGCTGGAGTGCTTTCATCCATTCGGACGACATGACCTAGCCACCGTAGTCGCTGTCTCTTCATTCGCTGAACTATGGTATGTCAATATCAATATATAGCTTGTACAGCTCATCGTTCCATCGTCTGCGGTATTCGCCGTTGCCAAAGCGCAAATGACCATAAATCGCTCGCAAAACTTTTCTCTCGAAGACTCCTAACGCCGACTCTTCAGATGTTGACATCGTCCACGCTTCTGTGCCATACACATATAGTAGGACGGGTATGATGAGCAACTTGTAGAGTTTGGTTTTCGTTCGCCGAGAGAATGGCAGTCAAAAATTTTCCCCTATATTAAAATTGGTTCCAAACAAGTAATCTAACTTCCTTTTGGTTCTGTCTCCTTATCCTTCTCGGTTTCTTTTATCGGGTAGTAAAAGTATTCATACAGCTCTGCGCTAATAAGCGAAATTTATCCACGAATGACGGCTGAAATGAAAAACGAAATCGATCAGATGATCACAGCTGGAGGCTGCCCAATGGTATCTACTCGCCTTTTTTGAAGGTCGCTGTGAGGTACTATATATTCTTATTTGGATATGGCGAGGATCTACTCCCTCTGTAAATGTAGATTCAAGGACATACTACCACTCTACCTTTATTACCAGTAAGAAGACGGACGTGAGCAATAAATCAAAAATCACCTCCAATTTTATTTAATTTTTTTGTGAAGGACCCCGGCAACTGGAGCTTGTCAGACATTAACGGTTTATTTTTGTTAAAAGGTATTGTAAGGTAATGTATATATTTAGTTATATTTAAGAAATTTGAGTATTAGACGGAATAAAAACGACTGTCGTATGAGTGTCCGATTATTGGATTTTTATGTGACTTTTGCAAAAAAAAATTAATATTTTTTTTTAAATTACCATTTTTAGTCAATTTAAAATTAATTAAAATTCCTAAAATGAAATCAAATGTTGTGTCATAATTATTAGTTGAAAGAAAATTGAGCATGAAGTTCCATTACCGTCACAAAACCAAGGTTTATAGAATACAAGGTTACGACAAGAGCGGAATCATATGTTTAATGATGAAGTTGGTTCAATTTTTGAGGATGCCGAAGATTTTAAAATAAATTTGCACAATTTTATCTATAAAACAACTTAACATTTTGACTATAAAATTCTAGAGCCGTACGAATCGTTTGAGAGTGGCGCTCGTGAAAGATATATATACATATTATATATCGTTGGAAAGGTGACAGTCCGAACTGTAAATCAAGCATAAAATAACTTTATTTTGATTTGAGTTGCTTAGTGAAAAGACGCATGGAAGATGAAGAACGAAAAAGATCATATGCGTCATATTATGTTATACGAATTCCGCAAAGGAAAAACAGTGGGCGCTGCAACTAAAGATATTCGCGAAGTTTATTTGGACCGTGCTCCAGCACTCCGCACAGTAAAGAAATGGTTCGCGAAATTTCGTTTTGGAGATTTTAACCTCGAAGATCAACCTCGCAGTGGACGGCCTTCTGAGCTTGATGACGATGTTCTAAGGACTTTAGTTGCGAATAACTCACGTATTTCGACGGAAGAGGTTGCCAGTGAATTGAACGTCAACAAATCAACAGCGTTTCGTCGTTTAAAAAAGGTTGGGTACACTTTGAAGCTCGATACATGGGTGCCACATCAGTTGAGTGAAAAGAGCAAAGTGGACCGTATGTCAACAGCAATTTCTTTGCTTCGACGGATCAAAAACGAACCTTTTTTGGATCGGCTCGTGACTGGTGATGAAAAATGGGTCCTGTACAACAATGTTCAACGCAAAAGAACATGGAAACAGGCACACGAATGGGCGGAACCGATGTCAAAAGGTGGATTGCATCCGATGAAGGTGCTGCTGTGCATTTGGTGGGATATCCGAGGCGTGATCTATTTTGAGCTCTTGCCAGCTGGAGAAACGATCACTGCCAACAAGTATTGTCAGCAATTGGTCGAATTGAAGAAAGCAATTGATGAAAAACGTCCGATTTTGGCCAATCGCAAAGGAGTTCTTTTCCATCATGACAACGCCAGGCCACATGTTGCAAAACCGACCCTGGCCAAACTGAAGGAGATGAATTGGGAAATCATGCCGCATCCCCCATATTCACCCGACATTGCACCTTCTGATTATCATTTGTTTCGATTGCTGCAGAAAAATTTGAATGGAAAAAAATTTAAAAATGTGGAAGACATCAAAAACCACCTTGACACCTTTTTCAACGAGAAACCGCGCGATTTCTATGAATCAGGCATCCGTAAATTGGTTGAACGTTGGGAGTGGATTGCCGAACATGATGTCGAATACATAATTGATTAATAAAAGCGCTTTTTTCAAAAAATTTCAATTTTAGTTTGCACTTGAAATCGGGCACGAACTTATGCACTCATCCAATAGCTTTCAAAAATTTGTAAATTATAAAAATTAATATTATTTTTTAACAAAAATTTCGATAGCTAGCAACTCTAACTTTTGGTGTCATGTAATGCGAATGACATTAGAAAATAATGTCAAAAACGTTAAGAGTTATCAAAATTCAAAGCGCACAATATTATAAACTATTTAATAAAAAAACCGATTTTCGCATATTTTCTTTGTCTGCTAAAGAGCTTTATTGTAGAATATTCGTTAACCGCTCCATTTTATAAATTTAATGATACAATTTGTTGGGCTAAAAACCTTTGGCTTTAAGAAAACTTGAATTCATCGGATGGGTAACAATATAATATATCTGCAAGAATGAAGTATTGATTTGCAAAAAAAAAAAAAATTGGTACTTATGTATTGTATTAAATTTGTGTAAATATTTTTTTTTAATTGGCCTCGACCTTGGTTTCATCAAAACCTTGCACAGTAGTTTATTTCTCGCTAATTTTTCCGCCATCTTTTAATAAAAAAGTGGTCAAATATGTGACTGCGGTGGCGTTAGTACGTAAAATCAAAATAACTTGTGTTTTCTCCTGTATAAGAATTTTTTCCCATATTTACACACATACAAATTTTTGAAAGAAAAAAAATTATTTCTTTTTATTACATATTTAATATCACATTCCGCCCACTGTATATTTGACGAAGTTGGTTCGGTCACATGAACGATTGTCGTAACCTTGTATTCTATAAACCTTGTCACAAAGTCAACTTCGTGATATTTACAGAGGGTGAGACTTGATATTTATATTTAAAAAAATATATATATTTTTGTTTAAAAAATCTATTTATGAACCTAACAACGTAAAAAAATGTAAACTAAAAAGCTCTTGTACGGGTGAAAACTTAAAGATAAAAGATGCAGACCACATAATTCCATAGACTGACCTGGAGCTTTGTTGATAGTGATTGCAAACGCTAGTCGAAGAGAGTATTAGACGGAATCTTGCCACTGGACCTGGTGGTATACCAGACCGCAGCAATAACCGTGATATGTTTAAGTGATTCAAATCAATGGAACTCTCTTTCAGGCTATCTGAATATTACAGTATTTTTCTGGCGGAGATATCTGCTATCGTAGAGGCAGCTAGCTAGATTTCAGGATAAGAATATCAAGCTGCAACAACTTACACAAAATTCTAAAATATTTCCAAAAAGAACAGACTGGCTCTAATTAAAAGGCGGATGAATTTGCTAGGCAAGGTACGACCAAGCAGATTCGGCTCGATAAAGAACACATTAGTATGCTTTTTGCCACTTGGAAACCGCTTCTCTTGGAATTTACATATAAACAAGCCGTATCCCGGAAAACCTGGCCGAAATTTTATAATAGAAATCACGAGATATTTATTCCTTAAAAAGAGGGGTTCTTATGGACGGCATGCGGAGATAGCTAGGAGCTGCCGATAAAAAATGCTGAGAAGCTGCAAGGATGACGAGTTGGAGGAAAGCATCACACATCTCACTGTTCGGTTTTGGAATTTTGGAACCCTACTGCTGGATGGTCTATCGAAGATAGTCGGCGTCAAAGTCAGGAATCTAATGATGTTCACTAGGGCATCGTAATGACAAGAAGCCTAATGGTCCAGGTTTTGTGGCAACACAATGGGCCTGGCTAAGATAAGACCTAAGTATAATCGATTCGATAGATCGGTAGCCACCACCACCACCTATACCTAAACCTATTGTTTTCAAGAGAAAGGTTTCGCGAAAAATTTACGCGCATTTCCAATGGCAAATATCGCAGACGAAGCGAAGTGAATCAGGAGAAAGCGACTACGCTGTTCACGTTATTCGTATGGTCGATAACATTCCAGCTTTCAAAATTTTTGACGCAGTACCCGCCGGTGGCTCAGGGCCAGCTGGCTTTACTTGTTTTAGTTAAGTTAGGTTAGGTTAGGTTGCAGTGGCGGCCGATCAATCAAGTCAGATTCACTTAGGCCTGACTTAGACCCATTGTGATACCACAAAACTTAAACCATCAGTTTTCATCCTCTATCCATTTTGATTCCCTAATGAGCCTCATTAGATCCATGACTTTGACGTCAGCTATCTTTGATAGACCATCCAGCAGTCCCAAAATTACGAAACCTCGGCCTGCTCAAAGGTGTAAGAGATGGGTGATAGTGAAGAAGATAGAGTTATGGGTCTGGGGTAACTATGAGTGCCCTTATCTGCTTTGGGGATGAAGACGACTGATACCCACCTCCATGTCTGTGGTATGTGATTTAGTTTTAAGCAAGATACATACACGTATATAGCTTTAAGCCATCTTGGGATAGCTCCAAGCTGTTCTGCAGCTGTGCAGGGATGATGTCGTTCGGTCCAGGTGCTTTATATGGGCCGAAGGTTTTTATTGCACTCTTTACCAATAGCTCTTGACATGAGCTGAGCTTACAGGAGTATGCGATTTGCCAGGGAAGTGAGTTTTGCAAGGGCCTTAGTGCTCGGCAATAATAGGGCTTACGCCCGATCCTCAGAAGAACGACACCTACAAGTTGTTCCGGATTGTGTAAAAACACAATGTTGTGCTTGCTTCGACGGGTAGCCAAGACGGGGCAGAGCGAAGCTCACCATAGACGATGTTTACTGACGGATTTTACTTGTTTTACAGGCAACTTTCAGGCGTTCGTTACGAACCGATGATATAGGGTATTGAATATTATACATACATACAAAATGCATTTAAAATAATTTTTTTTCATAAAACTAATTTTTTATTACAAAGTTTGTTTATATTGGGCGGCGAATGTTGGGTTTCAAGTGCTCCAGTGTTAAGGAGTTATGTGGATAAAACACGGTTTTTCACGTAGCAGCACAAAAAACTTCCAACAGTGTCAAATCGCACGATCTCGGCGGCCAATTGACATCGATAAGACTAGAGAATACGTAGGCGGGGAAATTTCTCTCGCAATAAAGCGATATTCGCTCGTGTTGCGCGGTATGTGGCGCCATCTTGTTGAAACCACATAATGTCCAAGCCATGTTCTTCAATAGCAGACCAAAAATAAGTCCGTTATCTTACTAACATAACGCTCCAAATAGACAATGACGGTCTTGCCGTTGTCATTTTCAACGATGTAAGCTCCAAGCAGACCTCCAGACCAAAGAGGAGCTCCAAACTTTTTTTTTTTTTATTATTGTTTTCAAAACTTGTTTGGTTTGACAAGCTTACTTTGACTGATGTCCGATACAATTCACTTTGATACACCCTGGATGGGTTGGTGGCTGACTTATTGCCAATCCATTACAACTACAACTCATGTTGAGCGACTAAAGTGAGCCCTCTGTGGATTAATGTGTAAAATTACATTAAAATATTTATAAAATTATGCCAAGTAGGGTCAAATAAACTAAGACTGCTAAATTATCAATAATAATAATAAGCCCAACGAATGCCCTCCACCCGCCCTATCGCCACGAGAGGTGACATCCGCATAACGTACGGAATTTGCCGAGTCATGATTGGGAAGCAAAAATTGTCCGCACCAAAATTGTCCGCTTTATCATTTTTCGCATGGTTCATAAACAGCTATTAATAAAGATTCTTCAATAAATTGAGTTGGAGCAAGTACTCATTGTTAAATTTGCTTTTTTACACCACCTCTCTCTGTTCTCTCTTTGTACATGTTTTTAAAAACTCACCATCTGGTAGAAAATAGCAAGTTTTATTGAATTTTACTGAGAGAAAAGAGTGTTGTACATTTCAGCAATATAAATGAAGAGAGTATGTCGATAGAGAAAGCGAGAGAGAGTGATTAAACAGTTAACCATTTCTCTTTTAATGTGCAAACCACTCCCACGTATGTAGATATTCATGTAAACTATCGTCGTCTCATTTTATTCATAAATTAATTGTATAATTCTCTACGAATACTGTTTGTAGGCGTTTCGTTATTATAAGCAAAGAACAGCAACTGGGTTCGAAGCCGCATGTGTAGGTGCGACGGTATGTCGACCAACGCATGCAAGCCATTCATTGTTCTATCTCATCGGCAACGCACTCATTCGCCATTTATTTAAATGAAACGCACATACATACATACATACGTGCATGCAAACCTACCAACATTGTTAGCAGTGCACACGAAAGCGGTCGTGACTCACGATTTTGCGAAAGAAAAAGGAAAACCATAGAAAATGGTGGTGTTGGTGTGGTGGTGGCAATATGATTGCAATAAAATGACGGCATGGCTTGGGTTGAAAAAAGACAAAGAATTAAAAAATGGTCGTCATTTTAAAATTAGAAAACTGTAGTTCGAGTTGGTTGGCATGTATGTATGTATGTATGCAAGTGTGGATATATCAGGAAATATGCGTCATCAACGTTACGGTATTTTGGTTCAAGCCAATGGATGATAGAAATGTTAGATGTACATATATACATATGCATGCATACAGATACTTATGTACATATGTAGATGTACTGATGGCAAAAATAGACTCTTAGACTTCGTATGCATTCAATTGGTGCTATTCAAAATGAAATTGAATGAAAACAGATTATCATATGGCTTGTCATATGTACATACGTATATATATATATAGGTACTAGTTTTCTTGTCAAATCAATTGACTTTTTTAACTTATTTATTATATATACAGCTGCGAGCAGTGAAATAGTAGTGGGTTCTAAAATTTTTAGGTATCTTCGAGTTATGCAAAATTCCAAACAATTTTAACATCTATTGAAATGCAAAAGTGGAGCTATATTTATTAACAAAAATATTTTGATTTACATATGTCGACGATATGTTTATTTCAAAGATTTGTTTATATGGGAAAATTGTAGCGAGCAGTAAAATAGTAGTAAAGTAATAAAATACTTTTTAAATCAAAGATTTTTTGAAATTTCATCTATGCCTAAGCATGACCATGATTTTTTATAACAGCTAACGAAAAGATACACAGTCATATTTTTTCTTTTTCTTTTCATTGAATATTAAATAAAATATCCGGAAACTTACGTTTTGTATTGTACAAATAAACATTTTTTTCACTACTATTTTATTGCTCGCTTATTTAAACTGACAACGCAACATAATTAGCTTTAAAAAATAACGGTAAGTGTTTGACAGTTGAAAGTTGTTCATAACAGGATCGTTACACTTCAAATAATATAACTTTAGGAATAATCGACGATAATATTATGAAGGATACAAAATATAACGCAAAACTCCCTTTGCAAATAGGTACTACTATTTCAATGCTCACAACTGTGCATGTGCATATTTGATTTTGATCTATTTATTATTTATTTATTTATACTATTACTTTTCGTTATTCGTTATTTTTGCTGATGCTCTCGTCTATTTTTATGTATGTATCTTACTTTTATTTTTCGATTTAATTTAATTAATTTTATTTTTATCTCATTTCATTTTATTTTTTCACTTTTACTTGACTTTTATTTGATTTTATTTTTTCATTTTACTTTAATTTTTATTTTATTTTATTTGTTACAACTTATGCATTTTTATTGGTTTGTATAAAATAATTTAATATATTTTCTCATTTATTAGCCTTTTTTATTTTGTTTCAGTTGATTTATTTAATTTTATTACATTTATATGTTTTTTTATATTTTTTATTTTTTTATTTATTGTTTTATTTTATTTTATTTCATACTATTTTATTTAGTTTTGCATATTTTATTTTGTTTCAGTTTATATTGATTTGTTATTTTATATATTTTGCTTATTTGAAATTAATTAATTTTAATTTGTACTACTATTTATTTTTCTATTAAATTCAATTCTTGTTTTATTTTATTTCTAACTTTTTATTATTGTTTGTAGTTTATTTTTTAACTATACATTTTTGTTTCCTATTCCAATTTGATTTATAATTTTTTAGTTTAATTTAACTAATTTTATTTTATTTTAATTTTTACATTCTCATAATCTATTTCATTTTGTTTTTTTTTCTTTTACTTATATTATTTTGCTTTCATTCTTCTTTTATTTTATTTTGTTACAATTTATTAAATTGTTTTTAGAAATGAAGTAAAATAAATAAAATATTTATTATTTATTATTTTATTATACATAATATAATTTAATTTTATTTTTATTTTGTTTTATTATATCTTCCATTTATACATTTATTGTTTTATATTTTTTTAAATTTTTTACTCAAATATGTTTTGTTTTATTTTTATTTATTTAGATTAACGAATTTAAATTGTTTTCTTTTAATTAAAGTCTAAATTACTTCATTCATTTTTTATTTTATTTATATTTTTTTATTTTATTTATATTTTTATTGTTTTTATTCTATTTAATTTATATTTTTTTTCATTTCATTTTTAATTTTTGTTTCATTTAATTTTAATTTTTAATTTCTCATAACATTCTATTTAATTTTTTTTATTTTACTTTTATTTTTATTTTGCTATTATTCTTATTTTATTAGCTTTAAATTTTATTGTATTTAATATGATTTAGTTAATTTCATATTTTAGTTCTTTAATCTCGTTTATTTAATTTAATTTAATAATAATTTTATTTTAATATTTAAATTTTTTTTATATTATTCCATTTGGTTTATTTTTTTATTTTATATGTACATTTATTTCATTTGTTTTATATTTTTATTCAAATAAATATTATTTGATATATTTAAATTTTTTTGCTGTGTTTATTTAAGTTATTTTTATTTTCTTCTTTGTTTTATTTAAAATTTATTACTTATAATGTTTATTAATATGATATTATATTTATATTTCAATTATTTTTGTATTTTTTTATTCTATTTAATTCTTATTTCATATTCTTTTGTTCAGATTTATTTTATTTTTACTATATTTTATTTTTAAATTGTTATATGTAACTTTTATTTAAATTATATACAAATTATTTTTCATTAATATTTTTAAAATATTATATTATATATTTTTTAGTATCCGATTTTTTACTTAATTTTTTGTAATTTAGTTTTTTATTTTAGTTTAGTTTAGTTTAATTAATTTAATTTATTTTTATTTAATTATTTTTTAAATAGGTTTGTTTTATTTTGTTTGGCTCTTTTTCGGATTTATTTTATTCTATTTAATTTTAATTTATTTATTTCATTTGAATTTATTAACTTAACTATGTATTTTATTTTTATGTATTAATTTAATTTAGTTTTTTTTTTTTCATTGTAGTTTCCTCTATTTTAATGTTAATTTATTATTATTTATTAATTATTTAATTTATGTATATTAATTTTCTACTTCCATTATTTAAATACGTTCATTTAACATATTTCTTTATTGATTTTTGTTTCATTTAATTTAATAATTATTACATTTTTATATTTTTTATCTCTTTTGCTTTATTTAGGTATTTTATTTAAATCTTTTAATGATCCCTGTTTCAATAATTATTTATTTTACTTAATTTTATTTAATGTCGCTGTATAGAAATTTTTTAATTTTTCTAATTGCGGTCGCCTCTCGACAGAAAATGTTTCTTTCTGGTTATTTCAGAATGGACGCCAAAAATGAGCGACTTTTCGATTTAGGTCTTTGTTTGTTGAGAGAGAACTACACTCTGCTTTTGTCATCAGTTGGGCTTCAAGATTGACATTATTGGTGTTAATGCTGGTTCATAGGTAAAAATAGTGTGGGTAGATTAGTACCAATCAGTAGGTCTGTGGTCTGTAAATAAACTCAGAATATTTTTGATCCTACTTGAATACAATCTGGTTTAGAAACCCTCTGTAAGTTGTCGTATCATTTCACAGTATTTTTGAACATTTCTTCACTTGTCGGCCCGGTGCTCTAGCCATCGTATCTTTCTTTCCAATCCACAAATCCAATTTGCTTCCCTTTTCAACTATTACTACGATATATTTTCTGATAAGATTCCTATGGCGAGATAGATAGTCTTTTCTCTCCTTATCATATCAGCTCGTATTCTGACATTGTCGACAACAAGTACACAATATGTAGGAAGCTTGAAGTGTCTTCTCACATTAACCTCATATCGAATTATTGACGAGAATGTTCTCAGAGTTCAGAAATGTAATATGCGTAGAAGGCCGATTGGCTGTTTGCTCTGATTATAGTGTATATGATTACAGGTTACAGTCTTTTAACCTTCCTTGTATCCTTTGGTGCAGCAAGATGGTCTGTGTTGATGTTAGCCCCACCGAGCGTCCGCGCATTTAAATCCTTATCTATCTATCTCAACATTACTCGCCCCGGACAAAACAGGTCAGCCTCAGTTCGTTTGGGTATATATCGATATGAAGGCTAGATTTTCTTTCTGCTGTGCGGAAGATAACATCTTTGCCCACCCTTGTGTTAGAGTCGCCAAGTGCGATTGAACATCGGGGCGGTTGTTGTTGTTGTAGTAGCGGCTACGTTAATCCCGCTTAGGGACAGGTTTAAAATCAATCTAAGTCACGGAGATCATCTAACGGTAGATCCAGGGAACGTGCCGTTTCGACAGGATCGGACCAGAGGGAGCGGGGGCTAGATGTGTCGGTTTAAGGTGGCATGTGAAGAGGTGGTTAGTGTCGTGCGGAGACTCTCCACATGCTGGGCATACATTGGGTATGTAGGGGTCTGGATAGGTAATAGTTTAACCTGCTACAGTATCCAGACCTAAGTTGTGCCAGTGTCACCCGGGTCCCTCGAGGCAGCTCGAGCTCGTTGGTTGCCATGGGTGGTGCTTTGTATCCGGGCACGACATTTACAGGAAGGTAGCCTTTGAAGGTGTTGACTGACTCCTGGTGAACGACGTTCAGTGCTTGTCGGTACGCCGTCCCGTCCAGCGGTTGTTGCACATATTGCTGGATTGTGCCTTCAAGTCTAGTAATCCCTTCTTGATGTACCTAGGTGGAGGTTCAGCTTCTATTAGTTGCCTATTGGGATGTTAACGGAGAGAACTGATTGCATAGCAGAGCTTAATGGTCCTTAACTCGTAGCATAAATGCTTCGATGTGCAAGTGATACTCCAGCGACATCAGGAGATTTCCTGTCGCGGTCCTGAGGGCAGTGTCCTTACAAACATGTAACTTATTCATCTGCGTCTCGATCAATATCCTGGCCAGGCGCCAATATCGAGCAATCATCGGTATCTTCTTTCACATCGTCCTTCACGTTGAACCGGATTCACCGAGGTGACTCAGCACAGGAGTTTCTCTCCCACCAAATATTTTATCACTTTACCTCGTCTACAAGTGAATGCTTGCTGCTTGAACCTTCTCCAAAATATTGTGTAGTATCGAAATATCGTTAATGGACCGACAGCTGCAAACCTTTTTTATAGAGAAGTTGTTCTACCCTCTTTTTTTTACTTACTGGCAGCTTCTACAGTAACCGTTGTATGGTATTCCTAGTATATTGGTGTGTCTGCCAGTAAGGCCGTGACCTGTTAACACTGTTGCTTGTTCGCTTGTTGCGCAAGCCAGGTATTGCTTCCAGAGATTCAGCTATGTACATACATACATACATCTTTAACGTGTTTTCAATTAAATTTTAACAAGCAGTCGTAGGCAATACAATACGAGGTGTGACAATAAAGTAATGAGACTGATTATATTGCCGCGACCTTGAAATTCTCTTTCCCTTCTCCTAGCATTCTTCTCCTCTCCATTGAAATATTTGCCATCGCTCTAGCGTTTGTGTTTGATCGAGTTATTACAGGCGATGAGAGCTGGTTTTTTCAATACGACCTGGAAACCAACCGCCAAAGCTCACAATGGTTGTCTCCGCACGCCCCCCGCCCGAAAAAAGGTGAAAACGATGATTATAACCTTTTTTGATAGCCGTGGAATCGTCCACAAAGAATTTCATCCACCGGGGCAACCTGTAAATCAAGTCTACTATCGCCAAGTGCTCGAAAGATTGCGAAAACGAGTCAACAGGGTGCGCCCAGACATCGCTCGCAACTGGATTCTTCATCACGACAACACGCCGTGCCACACCGCCCTCAGCGTGTCCCAGTATTTGGCTTCTAAAGAGATCGCCGAGTTGCAACAAACCCCTTATTCGCCCGACATGCCACCCTGTGACTTTTTTGTTCCCTAGAACAAAATCGGTGGCCAAAGGAGCCCATTTTGAGTCGATTGAGGGCATCCAGGCGGCCGTGACGAGGGTACACGCGGACATCGCAGTCGAAGCGTTCCAGAAATGTTACGAAGCATGGAAAACGCGCTGGAATCGTTGTATAGCTGCCCAAGGGGACTACTATATCTGACTAGTTTATCTGCTTTACAGTTAAAAAATTAGGTAAACCCAACCAAAATTAATTTGGGTGAATATATCCCCCAAGTTCTTTATGATTTGTGCTTTAGGTTGTGGATTGATCCGTCCGTTCTTCTTCTTATATATATATACGAGGGCATTGACAAAAGTTCGATAAGTTGACCAGAAAAAAATTCTTTTTGTATTTATTCGTAATCTTTGTCCTTTTTTTCATCTTCTCTACAATCGCCCCTGATTTCAATGCATTTTTAAAGCCCATAGATCCACTTCTGAAAAGAGTCTTCAAAATCTTTCTTCAATTTCAGCATTAACCGCATTAATTATCTCCTCGTAGCTATTAAAGACCTTTCCTTTTAAATTTTTTTTTTATTTTTTGGAAATAACCAGAAATCACAAGGCGCTATATCCGGGGACTATGGTGCTGAACGTATTTTTTCGATCTCAGAGATCGCAATAGAATTACTCGTTATTTCGGCAGTGTGGGATGGCGCATTGTAATGATGTAAAAAGTAGCGCCACAAATCCTCTTTCGTCCTGTTTTCCAACAACTTTTGTTAAGCACTCTTCGGTGGACCATTTTGCAGTTACCGTCTAACCCGTTTCCAGTGGAATAGCAGCTACGATTTTAGATCGGGTGAAGTAAACTAACATCGTTACTTTTGCTGCTGATTTTTATTGCTTAGATTTTACGGTTGGGTTTGGTCCTGTTGGATTCCATACCTTGGATTGCTGTTTGGTTTCTGGATCGTACTTATAGAACGAATATTCGTCACCAGTAACGACTTTACTAAAGTAGCTTAGGAAAAATTGTGCAAAATGCACTCGAGCCTCTTTTTGGACCTCACTTAAAATTCGTGGTACTCATCGAGCAGATTTCTTCGTTTATCCCAGGTGATTACTTGATACTCGCGATACAGCCATGGCATTAAAGCCCAATTCATTAGCAATCATTTTTTGTCTCGATCGTGGGTCTTCGTCAATTTTGGACTTCATCAGAGCTACAGTGATGTCATCAGTGGAAGATTTTGGTCGACCTTCTCGGGGCTCGTCCTCTACGGACAAATGTCCGGTCTGGAATCTTCGGAACCACTTAGAAATAGTCTTTAAAGATGGTGCAATCGTTCCAAATGAAACTTGTCATTCACTGAATATTTGTATTGGTTGTAAATTACGCCAAACCCGAAGAAAATTACACGGCGAATTTCTGTTCGCGTTAGTGATGGAATTTCGCCTGACCCTATCCTCAATTATTCTTGCGTTTTCCCGTCTCCATTTTAGCCGATTGTTCTAAAATTTTGAAGGAAGACTAATAAAGTAATTTCAAAGGATTTGGTGTTTTTTAGATTTAACAAAAGCAAATTGAAAGTCACCAACTGACCGAACTTTTGTTAGTCCACTAGTAAAAATATAGTGTCCATAAGTAAAGATCCGGTAATCTCCAAAATCGGCTTAAAATTTTGTCAGATTGTTCTATGGTTCCTGGGAAGGTTTATACGGAAACTGAAACTGGCTGACGAGAGATGGTTTTTACCATATGTTCGTGGAATGAGAGGGTTGTAGGAGGGTTGCAGGGGAGTGATTGGGCTTGTTAGGATCGTAATGTGTTCAATGGCTTAAAATTAGTATAAATACGAGGTTTCATTGTTATTAGACAATTACTAAGCCAACGTAATGAAAGAGATGCCATTGATTTACAGCGGCTCTTGTCTGGTAGGAACCATGACGCACAAGTGGAATAGTTTTTTTAAGGTCGTCACTTAAGATTCGAGGTCGTGCAGGAGCGTAGAGGTGACCACACCTGAACTTCTTATACAAAATTAAAGAAGAAACAATTTTGGTTGGAGTTGGAGGTTGGAGTATCCGATAAAACCATTTTTAAAATCCTACACTTCTTGTCTCGACTAAGGTCTGCGAAAGATGGGTGCCGAGAATGTTCACTCCAGAGAATCCGGCGAACTTTAGTCTCACCACAATTCGAAGTCTTCAGCTTAACTCCAGAGGGATCCACGGATCTATTTTGGTCTGTGGTTGCTCCTTTAGAGAGGAATGAGGCTCCAATCATCGAATAGAGGGAATAATGGACTCCTTAGGCTACATAACTCATATCCAGCAGGATAACGTACCTAAAAATACTTCTGAGCACTGGAAAATTCTTAAGGGATCTTAAATAGACCCACTTAATCTTTTGATAGGTAAAATGCTAAAAGAAGGATGTACTCTTCGAGGCGATCAAAGATCATTACCACTGCACTTAGTTAATAGGCCCGTTGTGATACCGCTGTGAGGATCCTGTTTTCCCCTTCTCAAATATTCCAACCATTTCGCGCAGATATCCAGACTAGACAGTGACAGAGGTAATGTTCTTTATACTCTTCTTCGTCCCTATAGTTGCGGTAAAAATAATTGGAGCAGTAGCCCATTCTCATCCCGCGAATCCCCATTAAATAGTGAGCTGTTATTATACCTGTCGTTATGCTAACCGGAGAACCGATCTAGAGGAATAAGATATTTTGATTTCTACGCGTCCAAATATGGCCATAGCTGTCTTGTCATGTTGCACGTGATCTCATTCGAAGACCAATTTGAGCATATACTTTGCTGTGGTCAAAGGTACACCTGCATCCTCCTCTTGCTTATTCGTCTGTCATGCAATTGCCTGGGATGTCACTGTGCCCGGGTACCATCTTGGGTGATACCGTCACATTGCAGAGATCTGATGGCAGCTTGACTGTCGGAATATATCGTAACTGATTCCCTGATACTGTAGATTTGAGCAGCCACTCTGCGTCTCGCTTGAAACTTGCCTTACAGGTCCAGAGGTAGGAATTTGAGCAGAGCTAGCAGTGCCTTTGAGGGAGTTGATGGCAGTGCTCGTGTTACCGTGATAGCAGTCATCCATATAACTCTCTTCAGTTTGCTCCGCGTCTTAGACACAATCTTTTTGCTATCACCGTTTTGCAAGCAGCTTGTGCAGTTAAATTTTCTAATCAGCTTATTTGCTATGAGACAACATAGCAGTGGGTATAAAACTCCTCCCTGAGGGGGGCGTCTTGTTGTGTGCCGGGTGATACTGGCGCTGCCCAGCTCTACGAAAGTGATCCCGCTTCCTAGAAGGGACTCTACAAGATTCTACAAGAGCCTCTATTACAAGTTCATGAAGTATGTCGTTAAAAGACCCTTCAATGTGGAGGAAGATACCAAACCCTCTTTCCATGAACCAGACTAAATCATACCGCGCTGTATCAACAGACGTTTACATTAAGTGTGTTGCTTGATATCAGAGATACACTCGCTTTCTTTACGTGAGAGTTGGTCGTAGTTTAATGAACATTCCGGAAAGTGGGATGTGTATCATAAGGATATCCAGCATTTGATCACAATATGTAGTTTTGAGCTCTTGGAGGGAACTTTCCTAAATCTGTTTTCGATCATTACAAGAACCAAGATAAAGTTTATCCAAATTACCATCAAGGCGGCACTGCGTTGGTTTTGACTTCTAAAGAAAATCGATAAATCATCAAGTTAGCATCCAACTTTACTCTTTCTACGTCTAAAATAGAGGTGTTGAGAGGTAGCACAACTAGTAAATCAACAAGGCAAGGAGCTATTGGATGAGTGCATAAGTTCGTGCCCGATTTCAAGTGCAAACTAAAATTGAAATTTTTTGAAAAAAGCGCTTTTATTAATCAATTATGTATTCGCCATCATGTTCGGCAATCCACTCCCAACGTTCAACCAATTTACGGATGCCTGATTCATAGAAATCGCGCGGTTTCTCGTTGAAAAAGGTGTCAAGGTGGTTTTTGACGTCTTCCGCATTTTTAAATTTTTTTCCATTCAAATTGTTCTGCAGCGATCGAAACAAATGATAATCAGAAGGTGCAATGTCGGGTGAATATAGGGGAAGCGGCATGATTTCCCAATTCATCTCATTCAGTTTGGCCAGGGTCGGTTTTGCAACATGTGGCCTGGCGTTGTCATGATGGAAAAGAACTCCTTTGCGATTGGCCAAAATCGGACGTTTTTCATCAATTGCTTTCTTCAATTCGACCAATTGCTGACAATACTTGTTGGCAGTGATCGTTTCTCCAGCTGGCAAGAGCTCAAAATAGATCACGCCTCGGATATCCCACCAAATGCACAGCAGTACCTTCATCGGATGCAATCCACCTTTCGACATCGGTTCCGCCCCTTCGTGTGCCTGTTTCCATGTTCTTTTGCGTTGAACATTGTTGTACAGGACCCATTTTTCATCACCAGTCACGAGCTGATCCAAAAAAGGTTCGTTTTTGATCCGTCGAAGCAAAGAAATTGCTGTTGACATACGGTCCACTTTGTTCTTTTCACTCAACTGATGTGGCACCCATGTATCGAGCTTCAAAGTGTACCCAACCTTTTTTAAACGACGAAACGCAGTTGATTTGTTGACGTTCAATTCACTGGCAACCTCTTCCGTCGAAATACGTGAGTTATTCGCAACTAAAGTCCTTAGAACATCGTCATCAAGCTCAGAAGGCCGTCCACTGCGAGGTTGATCTTCGAGGTTAAAATCTCCAGAACGAAATTTCGCGAACCATTTCTTTACTGTGCGGAGTGCTGGAGCACGGTCCAAATAAACTTCGCGAATATCTTTAGTTGCAGCGCCCACTGTTTTTCCTTTGCGGAATTCGTATAACATAATATGACGCATATGATCTTTTTCGATGTTCATCTTCCATGCGTCTTTTCACTAAGCAACTCAAATCAAAATAAAGTTATTTTATGCATGATTTACAGCTCGGACTGTCACCTTTCCAACGATATATAATATGTATATATTTCTTTCACGAGCGCCACTCTCAAACGATTCGTACGGCATCCAGCGGAATCGGGCACGAACTTATGCACTCATCCAATACATACATGTATTGAAAAGTCCAAACCTTAAGAGTAAAAATACAAGAGAACACCTGACTAGAGACTCCGTTGAGTTGAAAAGGGTTGTATTTAGGCATTCAATCTGAATACAAATTTATTTTCATGATTTTATGAAGGTGGAGAGGTACATGAGTCGTCCTCACAGTCGTCAAAGTATTGATATGGTTAGGCCTGACTAACACCCATTGTGAGAACACAAAAACTTCACTGATAGGCTTCGTTATCCAATCATTTCGATTCTTTAATGAACGTCATTAGATGAGTGGCTTCGACGTCCCGAAATTCCGAAAGTAAGACAGTCTCATATGAGATGGGTGATCGCAAAACGTGTCCACCACATTCCCTACGCCTATAAAGGATTGAAAACTTATGGAACAAGCTTACATATGCGAATGCACAACAATCTGAGCCCAAAAGTGATCTTGTTATTTAGGCGCTTTGGTCTGACATACCGATCGTTCGCCCTAGACAGAAACAGCGAGTTCCGGACTATAAGGTGGATACATAAGAACCTCATAACCAAGCTCACGAAGCTTCTGGCAAGCCAAATGATGAAACACAATTCCGCCTCCCATTGGCTAAAGCTGGGTGTTTCTGGGCTATTGCTTCCTGCAAACGGTCCAACTGCAGATGGTACATATGCAGCTCCGAATTCATAGTGGATGGACACAAAAAAAACCATCCTGACTATTTGGAGACCGCTTGTGCCGACTCACTGCACTTCGACCAGGGCCACTTACTTTTGACGTGTCTGTAAGTGATCCGCTTTTCATCACCACTCACTAAAAATTTCAGAAATGGGTTGTTTTAGCTATGGTTCAGCAGTGATGGAAATTCGGTCCATGAGATATTTTCTCGTTACCATGTGGCACGCATACATCGAGCTTCTTTGTGCATACAAAATTTCTCAAGTGATTTCAAACTTTTTTTTGTGCAATGTTTAACTCCTGGGTAATCGAAACAGAGCTTCAATGATGGTGAGACTCGAGGATTTTAATTATTTTTTCAAATCTCATATCACCGTTATGAAGGGTATATATTTAGCATATATTTTCTAAGTTTCGAAATAGGGGATGAAACTTCCTAAAGGTTAAACTGAGACCAATGTTTGTATTTTTCGTGATATTTGTGTGTATATGTGCGGGTGAAAGGACTGTTGTTTACACCATACAGAAAAGAAATTTTGCAAAGCCTTATTAACATTAAAAGCTCTGGGGTTTTGACACCGGAACTCACTTTTGCGCGCTTTGGGAACAGTAATAGGTGGCGAGAGGCTAATACCATGTGTGGTTCGAGAGGATTCCCATTTATAACTGATGCAAAACCATTATTTATACCATATATGTATTAAGAAGACAGTGACAGCTTAGGAATGCAGAAGTTGAGCTGTGGCGAAGAAGAAATCTTCGCTATAAGATTCAGCGATAAGCTCTCTGCGATCGAAGACTTTGGTATAAAAGTGACGGAGAACTAACAAGGCTTTGCTCTTGGTGCAATGTTATGGACACAAATCAGTAAGCATGGTTCGAGAGAGGTTACGAAAAAATTGACTTTCTTCTCATAATTGTACATTCCGGTGCAGGGATATTTTTCCACCGCAGATCTTTACACGGTTCAATCAATTCAGTTCATGAAAAGAATGCGGGGTGACATCAGGATATTCGGCTATGCCCGATATGCTTATGAAGAAACTACTTCAAATGTCTAAAGGAAAGGAAAGAAAAAGACGTGCTTAGTGTTCTTCTTCTTCATTGGCACCAAAGCTTTGAACCAACTAAGCAACGACAGGGTGTTATGGGTTGTTTATGTTGTTACACCGGCAATAGAACCCCAATTAAGAGGAGACAGTGCTAGTCGATGTCGTCGAGGTCGTCCAATGGTAGGGTAAGGAAATGAACTGTATCGATGGGTTCCAATCACGGGGAAAGTGGTGTTAGATAAGATTTTAATTTCATATAAATGATGTGCAGACGATATCAGGCGGTTTCTTGTGAATACCCTCAGGACATGGCAGGACTTCTTTGAAGTCTCAGTCATCTAAAGGGAGGTTCAGGAAACGAGCTGTTTCGATGGAGTCGGACCAGTGAGAGAGCAGGGTTATATGAGTTGGTTTTAAGGGGCATGCAAAGTGGTGAGTATGTCGGAGTCAAGTCTGGATAGATAGAAATTTACTCGACTACACTATACGTATCTTAATTGCGCCAGTATTACCCGGGACTCTCGAGGCAGCTCGAGCTTTTCAACTGCAATGGGTGGTGGTTTGACACCGAGAATACCAGCCACTGGAAGAGAGTTCAAGAAGGTGTTAATGGACTCTCGGTGAGTGGTGTTTAAAGCCTGTCGGTAAGACGTCCTGTCCACGTCCAGCAGTTCTTGTACGTGATGCCCTTAAAGTCGAGTACTCCCTTCCTGATGTGCCCGTGGGGTGCTTCGGCTTCAAGTAAGTGTCTGTTGGCGTGCTTCTTGTGGTAGCATATTGCTGGCACAGAATACCGTTATGTTCCTTAATTCATAGCATAGATTTTTTTCTGTGATGCTTTGGCGACATCAAGAGGTTTCCCGCAACGGACCTGACTGGCTTGTAGCTTCTTCATCTGCGTCTCGCTAGTCCACGGCGTCTAGATCGGAGAAGCATAGTTTACGAACGGCCAGCCAATTTCCTTGCGCATGTGTTACCAGTAACACATTTCTTTGACTTTTCCCCATATGCTGCCGGCCAACGCATTGAGAATTTTGTTGCGGGCCTGTGGCATGTGACTCCCAGTAACTTCGGTTTATTTATAGTCGGAATTTCTTCGACTTTCACATCGAGTTTGAGCAGGGGTACCTTCGTCCAGCTGGTAAGGCATGCCGGTAAGGCATGGCGGCTGCGGTAGCCGAGTGGTTAGCATTGCGTACTGACATTCGAAAGGCTCGGGTTCAAATCCCGGTGCCACCAACATCAAAAAGTTATGGAAAATTAATTTAAATAAAAAATTAAGTTAAATTTTCTAATTGCGGCAGGGAATGCCCACCCCTTCGAGTATATTTCGGACATAAAATTAAGGTTCCTCGTAAAAAAAACACCATCAGCCGTTTGGAGGCGGCTTAGTATAAACTGTAGGTCCTTCTATTTGTTGGAAAAACATCAAGACGCAAAAACATAAATTAGAGGAGGAGCTCAGCCGAAAATCGCTTCAGCGGTTAAAAAGCTCCAATTATATGTATAGAAGGCATGCCTGTCATAAGGGGCCACTAAAATTCAATAGTTCCCGCGACAGTCGGGTCTTTACATTGGAACGACCTGGATTTTTATCCGGGCAAGGACTGTCACTTCCGCAACATTCCACAAAAATTGCATTGGGGAATATTTTTGCGGTTACAACAACAACAATAACAACGACAGATATAGAAGTTCAACAATAGTGAGGAGAGGGCAACACCCTGCTGAAGCCATTAATTAATCTTTCGAAAGTCTATCAGGTAGCTCATGGTTTTTTTTCAACCCTGGCGATAATAGCACTGAATCAGCCATTCACGGTGTCAAAAACTTTTGACAGATCCAGTACTACCAGAACAGTTCGCGCAGGGCGAGTCGGCAGGTGCTATTTCGTTTGATGGCGGAGAGAGCTTTGAACTTTGATCGTTTAGCTCCAATAGTTTGATTGATATACCTACATACATACATACATATTAATGGAAGAATATTTGATTTTTGTGAAGTATAGCCATTAACGTAACCCAGCCAACGGAAATCGTTCCAAATGCTATAGTATGAATGTATGTATGTATGTATTTCCATGCCCACAGAACATATGTACATAAGCAAAAACAGCTAAATATTTCAGCGTATATTATACAAAAATATCTCAACCTCAAAAGGCGAAGAGTAAAAGATGTGAGAGCGGCAATAAAATATTTTGTACAACACGAAGAGCGCTGAGGCAACAGCGGCTGATTCAGACCAACGCATGCGCTTCGACTACGCCAACAATGAGGCACAAGAATAATATTATTAAGCATAACAATTGTCATCTCCATCGCTCATATTGATATTAGCTAGCAATGTACAGTTGGAGAATGAAAACGACAGCAACACTAACAGCTAACCAAATTTACATATATACATACATATAGTAAACATATCTCACAGCTATTTTAGTATATGTAAATATGTACATATGTACATATATGATATGCCGATGTGAATAAACAAAATGAAATGAGCGATAAAAGCATTAGCCTAAGCATTAGCTAATAAGCAAAGTGGTAGAGTCGCCGTTGTCACTTCAGTCGTCGTTGACGCCACTGTTTGTATGTATGTATGTACGTATGTATGTATGTATGGCTATGGATATCAACCAGCCGCAACTAGCCAACAGGGTGTGAAAGATTAAAATAAAAATGAAGAAATCTACGCCAACAAACAATCCACAGATACAACTACATACAACTACAAATACAACATGAGTAATCACACCAATGCCGGTGTAAGAGCGCAGCCAGCGAAACAACAAAAACCAGCAGGCATACAATTAAACGAACAATAAAACTAACATGGCGGCCAAAGTGACAGAGTGCAGCGAGAACCGAGACACGAGACGCGAGACGCGCTGACGATGAGGATGATCGCGAAAGGCAATATCTTCTTCGGTCGGTCGCAAAACCAACAAACAAGCAAGCCAGTCAAAGTCAATTATAGTCCAGTACAACAAAAAAAAAAAACAAAAAACAAAACAATAAATAAATAAATAAATAAGAAGAAGCAGAAAAACTCAAACCTCAACGGAAATGAAGTATGGATCTGCTACAACAGCAAAAAAAAACCATTACTAATGTAGCTAAAGGAAATGGCATAAAATGGAATGGGGTTGTTGCCATCATTATATTCAATCTCTGCTCGAAGGCACTTCAGTGGGAACAAGAAAAATTTTCACATATTCTCATAGGAGTCTACAAACAAACAAAACAAAAAAAAATATAGTTCAGCAATACAATAACAAAAACAATGGCGTTGATTTTGAACAAAAGATGCCTAGTACAGATATGCAATCTTCGGTTGAGAACATTCAGAAATCTTTGATTAGTGGCAACGCTTTGTACAATAACTCGTAACAGCAACGAGCAAATGTCATATGAAGCATGAGAGGGGAGGAAGACAAATGTCTGCGCTCCAAAGTCATTATTTGTTGTACATATTTTCTTCAATGCATATTTCAAACATTACGATTTGTACATTTTTTCTTCGATAAGTGTGCTTATGTATGTATGTACACACAAACATATGTACATGCATACATACGTTTATTGCAATGCTATGCGCATGGTTGGAATTATTTTGTATTACCACATTCAGTTGCAACAAAAACAACAGTATAAAAATAAATTACTTTGGCAGGTAGGCGCAAACCATAAGCCCGCACGTACATACATACATACATATACACCAATTCACACACAGTCGCAAACATACATAAATGAAT
Source organism: Ceratitis rosa (assembly GCA_037013455.1). NCBI lineage: Eukaryota > Metazoa > Arthropoda > Insecta > Diptera > Tephritidae > Ceratitis > Ceratitis rosa. Next base: position 18,767,002 of record JAWMAG010000054.1, read on the forward strand.
ATGTAGGCATGTATGCATGTATGTATGTAGAAAGCGAGCGTTGGTAATGGAGAGAAGGAAAAAAAAAATGAAGAACACGCACAGCTTGCTTGCTTACTTGTTGTTTGAACTGACTTGTTCGCCTGCTCGCCTGCTTGCCTGCTTGCCTGCTTTGGCCGTCATTGTGTTAATTGAAAGCCGTATTCAATATAGCAGAGGGTAACAGTGATCGCACAATATACCCAACCAACGTACCAACAAAGCAGATGTCTGTCGCTCGCTCAGTCGGTGTGTGTATGTCATGTAAGTACATATGTGTGTGTGCATGTTTGTAGTACGTTCATTATAAAATACGAGCTGCTGGGGCAGGGCAGGCAACAAACGGCGGGCATAACAAATTCGCCAGATGTATTTTATGGCATTTTTTCTTTCGTTTGCCTTCCGCTTGTATAAAGATTACAATCACCCCAAAAATTAATGCGCTTGCCTATGCACAACGTATGCGTGCGAAAGAGTGCGCGAGCGTGTTGAACGTTTGCATGGCGTATATGTACATGCTGCTCGCACTTTAGTATCTCATAGGTTGTTAGATATTTTTCTTAACAGAAATGTGATATTTTTTGTTTTGTATTTTTTTTTTTTTTTGTATGTGCGCATTGCTTGGCTGCCATCGCCTTTGCCCGCTGCTTTTCAATTATTGTACGCTGTCGTTGTTGTTTTATTTCTTGAATATCCCTGGTGTTGTTGTTGCTCTTCTTACTGTTGTTCCCATAGGCATTGTATGTACACGTATGTACATATATTATGCACAGAGTTGACGTTTAATTTTCGACGTGGTATTGCAGGCCAGCAGAGTTGCCCTGCCAATTGGTTTAGTTGAAGTGTATCCGTCGTTGAGTTTGGTCATATATTCGTTACGTTCCGCAATACGTTTTTGTGTTTTGTGCTCAGACAGTGAAAACATACATACATATAAAATAATCACTTTGGTTTTATGCATTTTTATACTTTCTCAGAGAAAGAGAGCGCCAGAACGGGAGAGAAAGTGAGTGAGCGCGCTCGCAATTCGACTGATTTTATGAGTATAATCACTGAGTAGCGCAAAACGGTGCTCTAATATGAGTATCTCAATGTTGACAAACCCCATGCAATGCTGCAGTATGACCGGGGGAGTGTCGGCTGCATAAAAATTACAGTGAATTATTTATTGAGTAATAAAATAAATGGGAAAAAACTGTTTATAAGACATAATCATAAACAAAAGTGTAAAAGAAATTAAATAACGTGTATCGAATATTAATAATAAATTAAACGTGCTGCGTGCATACGAACTTCGACAATAATTTTTGACGGCTACTTTTATTTTTGGAGACTACGATATTGCATTTTTCCAAGCCAAGTATACATATACATATATATACTTACATAAATATGGTATGTTTGCACCGCAACAGCGACGGTGGTCCTTAAGCTTCCGCATACAGGTGCTTGACCTATTTGTATAACCCCACATTGAAATACAAATGTATTAAATAAACTAAAAAAAAAAATACTAAAAAATCTGAACAACAAAAATCCTTAGCTACATTAATTCAAAGTGTTAATTTTCGTTTTACATTTCTGTTCATACATTTGAGTTACACATTTTTGTTGTTGTTACTCTCTCACTCGCTGTTCTCCCTCCATAATATCTTTTGCTTTGTTCAATTTGTTGCTCACTGTGTGTGTGCGTGTGCGAAGTGAAGTATTTATAAGTTGTAAAGGCAAATGAAACGAGAAAAATAATATATATATAAAAATAAACGTACAAAACTGACTGACTATGCTGCATGCAAACTTTTAAGTTATTTCAATTGAATTTTTTCGTTGAACGATGGATCGTCGTGGATTGAAGTTTATTTCGAAAAGGTATTTTCATTTTCATTTTCCTAACATTTATTTAATGAAAATTCGTAGTTTTATTTCGTTAAATTTTGCTTTTTATACACACATTATGCATACTTGATTATCGTGTCTGGCGCTTTGTTTCACGTACATGCATGCATACACACATACGTATCTGTTGGTTGGTGAGTACTGTGTTCCCAAGAGATTGCAAAAGTGGGAGAGCGATTGAGAACCGAGGCATGTGTGTTTGGTAGAAATAGTAAATGTTGCCAGATGCTTTTGGTTTTCTTGTTTTTTATTTTTAAGTTAACGTATTTAGTTAAATTGTTGAAATGAAACTGTTGATTGTAGACGAGCATAATTTCAAAAACATATGTATGCTTTCATATATGTATATAAAAAAAGTATATATAAGATTAAAAAGTTTGTGTGTAGTTGTATTTCCAATTGGTGAGTGTCTTGTTAAATTTATTTATTTTCCTTAAAAAAAATTATAATTAATAAATGAACTAATTGAATAAGCAATATTAAGCTTCATAATATATATGTATCTGCTAATCTAATAAGAAATAAATACTGCTCTTGATGTACATATAAAAATATGCAAACAATAAAATAAATCCAATTGCCAAGTAAACCTATTATCAAGCTAGTACTTTACGCAAATATTTCTCATAATCTGGCAACCTGAAACTCCATGGTGTTTATAACACTCTGGCAAACAAAATTAAACTGAGTTAAATTCGGCATTTTTGAGAATCTTCGTTTTTATGTAGTTGCAAACAAACGAATTGAAAGTGAATTGCAATATTTTGAAAATTGAGAAACATAAGTCATACCTAATAAAGAGGAAAAGAAAGTTAAAGCTATAAAAAATATTGGAAAATACTTGTAAAAATGCACAGAGCTAAAATTGATCACATTTTTGTATCTAAATTGAAATAGTAAATTAATTTTTCTATTGTATTTTTTTTATATTAGAATAAAATCTAAAAATATATCGGATTTTCTTTCTTATTTCAAGTATTTAACAAAAAAAAAAAATAATTATATAGCTTCTTTCTTCTCAAATCGAAAACACACATTTTACTTTAACCTCCCCTCATCTTTTACGCGCTCTTTCCTACCTACTGCCACTACACAACATCATGAAATATTCTTATAGGAATTAATGCGCCCTTTTTCATCTGCCGCACATTTGCTTCTACTTCGGTTGTAGCTGTATTATGTGTGATTGCTTTCGGCATGTCTTAAGTATGCAGCCAGGTAGATCTCGCTCTACGCTTTATGATACAGCAGCAGCCGGTCAAGTCATGCAAAAATGATTGAAAACCCAGTATTAAATATTCGTTGTGAATATGTACATACATACGTATGCATATATATACGTATTTGTATGTTTGTTGTTGTTGTTGATTTTGTTTTAATATTTTATTACATGTTCGATAGTCTATAATTTTTAATGTACATATAATTGCTGATGATAATGATGATGATGAAATTAAGTGAGTTAGGGGGAAAAAGTTGATTGCATATTCATTATGTCTTAATTAGAGAAATTTTGATATGCTAAAAGTAGTTGCATGTCCCATAAAAAAAAGAGTTTAGGACAAAAGAGAATTCTTTTGAATAAAAATTGGAAAATTAAATTAAAAATTGAAACCAAAGAAATGCAATGAAATTATTCTTTCTGTTATAATATATATACATTTTTTTCTCTTATATTACTTTCTGTTGGTTTTTTTCTTTCTTGTCATGTGCTTTTTATTTTTCTTTTCTTAATATCTCCTAAGCTCGCTTTAGAATTACCTCTCAGCTTGCTCTGCTCAACATACACTATTTTTTGCTTTTTTTTTACTCTGTTGTCTACTTGAAATGCACATTTATCAAAAAAACCAGTTTTTCGATTGCGTAGCTCTTACTATTTGTGTTTTTTTTCTTTTTTTTTTTTTGCTTCTGTTGCTGCTGGCCAGTGTACCACTCGGCGCTATACATTACCGTTGTGCGCTGTGCTTGTGAGGGATCGCAATTTTGCAATGCACCATGAACTAAAATGCCCTAAGCTTGATTTCACATTGCAGACGCTCGGTAAGTCTGAGATGTTGTATAGCCCAGGCCATTGCCGTTGTTGTCGTCGTCGTTGTCTGGCAATGGCGGCGCTGCAAACGCACTAAGGTTACTTGGATATTTAAGGAAAACAATATTAAGAACGCACAGACAGAAAATAACGAAAAATATCAGATTACTAGCGGGAGTTGAGAAAACGGAAAACAAAATGAATTTTACTTGGCGATAGAGGCAGTAGTCCTGTCTTCATACAAACATATGTACATACAATATGCTTATGTGGATATACAGGCACATGTATACATACATATGTATGCATATTAAGTATCAAAAGTAGCAACCAAAAAAACTCCCTCAAGCGCTACCATACAACGTCACCCAGCTAAAGAGACAAACTTCTAATAAGAATTGTATTAGGGAAATCTAAAAACTGATATTGTATATGTTGTTAGGGGATAAAATTATGGCAATAATCAGTTGCCAATATACCCACGGCGGTGTTGCTAAACAACATTAGCATATTTTGATGAGATTTTAATGTTGCTTAAGGGTTCAACCACCACCACCAGCAGCACCACGCCACAACAAACCTTAAATATTCACACTCATAAAATTTTGTATTTTACACATTTATTGTATTATATTTTAACGCTCTCCAAAATTTTTCCTTCACACGTAAGTGCAATTGAATTTATTTATTCATACAAAACGCGAGCTCGTATTGCATCTGGCAACCCTTGATTAAATTTCAGCAATTCTTTTTATACTTCCATATTTTCTCTCTCTCTACATTCATTCTTACCATGCTCATACAAATATTTCGCATACGTATCTTGAAAATACATTTTTGCTAGCGAGCTCTTTCTAACGAGCGGCCATTTAAAAACGTCTAACGCCATCTCTTTTCATCACACATGCACACACGATGGCGGACCGGTTTCAGTGGCTTTGCTATTGCTGTTGTTGTTGGTATGTGATTTTTTAGGTTTTTATTTTTGTTGCTTTTGAGGCTGACCGGCTGGTCGGGGTACACCATATTTGAGAAATGCGCGAAAAAAGGCAAAGGCAAAGGCACTGAATAATCGATAAAAGTCTATTGTTGTTGTTTTCGTTGCTATTGTTACTTGTGCCAAGCGGTTGGCATGTGAGTGAGCAAATGAATGTGGGTTTGCATGTGCGCGTTTATGATTGCATTGACGGCTGTATTTTTTTTTTTTTTTTTTCGTTTTACATTTGTATCTCGTTTCACCAACCACCATGAAAGCAACAACAACGACCACAAGAATAACAACAACAACAACTGCAAGTATACATATATACAGTATATGAAATACTGTCGTCGTCACAAGGGCGAGTTGTTCGTGCACAGTTTTTGGTGAGTTTATGTTTGCTTCTCTTTCTACCCGTCGTACAACTTAATTGAATGAGTGGCGAGTGGCGACGACACAACAGTACACAGCTCAGCACAGCACAGCACAGAGCAGCCGTCACAAACGAAATTATAGCACAACGCCACCACCAAAGGCAGCCACTTTATCAGCTGCCGCCGCTGTTGCTCTACTCTCCCCCCTTCGCGTACATTTTAGAGTACGGTTTTGTGTTATATTCGTTGTGTAGTGTTGTTGTACGCTTATACAAGTAAGCATCCGCTGCCGTCACCACCTCCACCGGTTTTTTGTGCTGTGTGTATTGTATGTCCATTATAATCATCTAAAGAATGGACGCCATAAATTTTTGACAAAGAAAAAAACGGGAAGAAGAGTCGAAAGAAATCCAAAGCGAGAGCAACAAAAATAAGCATACATATATTTGAAGTTAATGCTCGCGGTGTGCTTATATTTCGTAGTTATGTGTGTACATACATATGTATGTGTGCATGTATGGGTTGTGTTGCGTTGGAGCATAAAGCAGCAAAGCATTGAGGCGGCGCAGCACTCGATTAATTTTCATTCCAGCGTGAATTGTGTACCGTCTGCCTTTTTTTTTACACATGCATACAAACATAAATACGTTTTTGTTTTTTTTTTTTTGGTTTGTTGCTTTTCTTGTGCGTTTATTGCTTTTACTTTTGGTTTTTTTTTGTCTTTGCTGGTTTTCTTTGGTATTATTTTAAGCTGTCTTCACAAGTTTTTGTATTTGATTTGTATTTTTTATTTTTTAAAATTTTCTTGCTGCGGCTTTGTTGTTTTTGTGGTTGTTGCACTAAATATTGGCGCTGTTGGCCGTGAATAGCACACGATCAGCCATCATCGCATGAACATACACTTCGAGGCTTGCATTTCGTGCCTGGCGACAAATGTTTTAAAAGCAACAATAACAACTATTGCAAGCATACATTCACACATATGTATGTACATATGTATGTATGTACAAATATATACACGTGTAACGTTTCTACATAAATTTTTCAACGCTTAACTGAGTTCAATTCGCCGCATTAATGCAACAACAACATTGCAGAGCCGGTTGGCCGGTCGATCGGTTAGACAGTCCGTCAGTTAGCCAACCAGCCAGGCACACAATTGTCGGCCACAAAGTTAATGTTTTCTGTCGATGAGTTTCAGTTTTCTGCTCTCGACTCATTATTGCTGGTGTTATGTGTCGTTTTTGTTGTTGTGTTGTGTTCTTTAATGTTCAGTTGTGTTTTTTTTTTTGTATCTTTGTTTCCTCCAGCCTTTTTGTCCTTTTTACTGAGTCGCGTTAATGATGATGTTGCCGATATTTCATTTTGAACACAGCAAATCTAAAAGAAGAATTAATAGCTTTGTGCAACGCAAAGTAAAAATGAAAAATGAAAAAAAAAAAAAATACAAAAATGCCAGAAAAAGACGTAGGATAAGATCAGCAAAAGAAAAAAAACTCAGTAGAGGAAAAAGAAGTTATAATAATGCCATAAGACAAACGTTGACAGTGTGTTCTTTGTGTTTTGCCTTCTATTTCTTATGCTTATTTTTGTTATTTAATGATTGCAGGCGATTGCGTTCTCATAGGTATTTACGCTTTTGCTCGTAAAATCGTAAAAAGTAAGAACTCTATCTACCTACATATGTATGTGGGTACCTAATACGTTTATGAAATAAAATTTAGTTTTATGCCTTGCAGCCGGCGCTTTGAATATTTCACGTAGTTAATTGTTGAAACGTTTCTTCATATGTACATATGTATGAACATACACGCGAAAATATTTTTATGTCTTCTTTACACCTATTGTGTTTAGGTTGTACTTACTCTATATTTTTTTTTATTTCGTTACCCAGTGAGCCAAAATATGAAAGCTTTTACTTTTTCTATCGCGAGAAGCCTTCCCGAGCACCTCATGCGCAGAAATAATACTCAACAGAAGAAGAAACAATCAATACAAAGTAATTTGTAAAGGCAGTCAAGCAGCACTGATGGCTTTATTCCTGTAGGACCACCTACTATAAAAGTAGCGATATGAATTGAAGAAAATAAAATAATATGTAGTAGTAATTGGATAAAGCAACCAAAGTAACTTATAAACGGCTGCAATACTAGAAGATTTCAAGAAATTACATTAAGGTAGGTTAAATTGAAGTGCTTGCTTGGCGTCAGCTCACTTCGCTCACCAACTTGTATTGCGGAGAATCCTAATAACCCCAAAAACAGCAAAACAGTGTAAACGACATATTCCGCTCTTTTGCTACTGTCTCCAAAATTTATCACCTCTAAAAGCTTGAACCCACTCCTCCAGAGTGCTCAAGATTTCTGGTTTTTCCTCTCTTCTTCACAACCCCAGCAACTTACAACGCTTCGTGCCTGCCTAATAGCAGATGTCCCGCAGGAAGACCAATCGCTGTGGATATTTTCTTTCTTTTTTTAGCGAGATAAGCTCTCTTGAGCTGTTTCTTATTCCATGTAGGCTGCATTACCCTAGTTACATTGCAACAATTGAAGCACTTGCACCTGGTACTCTGAACTGGCACCCATACTACGTATACGATGCCAACACGTCAAGTGAATTCCGGCGATTACCTAAAGTTTCTGATTTGATTGTTCTTGTTCCAGGACTTTTAGTGGTTGTGTTTTAGAAAACGGTGCCGGCGGTAGTGAAAAGAATATATGTATGTCCGATCGAAAAAAATCCAAGTGAACTAGCTTCAGTATTAAATTATCTCCTATTTGAACTAAATAAAATTAAACGAAAGTATTATTTAATCCATTTTTTTTGCAACTTGTAGCTAATTTTTTTCAAAAAAGTGAATTTTTTTTCAAACTTCGAAAAAATTTGGAATTTTCCAACTTTCGCTATTTAGTACTATAGAAAAAACACTCATAAAAAATTAAAATAAATTTGGTTTGACTGTTTCAGATGCATTGCACGACCGTTCCACGAGCCCAGACTGCAGTCGCTTCAACTCAAACAACATTGGAAAATTCTAATATTTTTTGAAACTAAAAATTATTTTTTGAGACATAAATATAGTATGTTATTGTCTGAAAATTTCGTTATGGTAATAATTTCCCTTTCAAAAGAATTCCTGAAAATCGCTCTTTTTTCGGGTTCTAAAGTAGACTACTGCCTTAAATCTAAACAAGCAATTGCCTTATGTATGACCGCCAGTTCCGCTTGAAAATCAGTATAGTGATCCGACAAACGAAATAACTTGCTAAGTCCAAGCTACTTTCATTGGATTCTAATATCGAGCCTGTTCTCTAGTTTTGACCCGTCCGTGGAACAATACTGTCTCATTGGTTACTATACCAACATAACTTAAGTATTGTTCTTGGAGATTTTTTCTTTATCATAATTTTGCAGCGATTCGTTTTTTTTTTTTCAAATTTTCAATATTCATATTTTTTTTAAATTTTCAGAAATGAAATACCAAGTAGAGGTACTTGTACATATAAATTGGAGTAAAAAAAAACCTTAAAGCATTGAAAACCACAAAACGAGCCGTATTACTTATCTAAAATAGTTTTTATTTTGAAATATCACAAATAATGAAATTCTATTTATTATTAGCGCACTCGCAATTAAGCACTACTAAATTTTTTTTAATATTTATAAAAAATTTTTTTATTTTTATTTTTTTTTTAAAAAAGGTGATATAAATATATGTACATACACGGTGTGTCCCAAAAATAACCGAACTTTATATTTAAATCATACAACATACAGCGCCATGTATTGAAAATTTGCAACATTAAAAAGATACATTCATCCTCTTTCAAACGCACCTGACTTCATGTAAGTCGGATGACAGATGTAAAAGTGACAGCCATTTCAATAAAACCAAAAGTGTGCTAGTGGTTCAAAAAAAAAAAAAAATGGAACAAAGAGCAAATATAAAATTTTGTGTCAAACTTGAAAAAAAATTGAAATTGAAGTTTAAAAAATTAAAAAAAAATTGAAAAAAATGAAGCAGCCGTAACCGAGGTACTGAAGAACATTTCTATAAATGACATAAAAAAATCTATGCATGCGCTGGTTGATCGTTATTTTGAATAAATAATAACTTTCAAAGATAATATAATGTGTATTTTACTATTTTATATCCAAAAAGTTCGGTTATTTTTGGGACACACCGTGTATGTATCCGAATGAAATGAATTATATTCAAAAAAAATTTTTTTTATTAAAATAAATGTTTCTTAAAATTTGTGCTTGCGCTTAGTTGCCCTTGGTTACGCCGCTAAATGAGTGTATATGTGTGTGCGTAAGTGTTTGTAGAACTTTTTGCCAACTTGGTGACAGCCTCTGAAAGTAGACACCCCCTTCTGCACCACACATATTGTTCCGCCACGATTTTTTTTTTCGCAAAGCCAGCACGCATACAAACAATGAATATAGATACAAACATACATACGTATGTTGGTTGATGTGGTAGCAGTTGAAAGGGTTCCCGTCGTGGCAACATTCATACATACCTTAGTATGTACATACATACATACATACTACCAAACTTGGTCTGTATATGTCATTTGCAAATGCTGTACTTGAGTTGATGTGACGTTGCTTGTTTCTGTTTTTGTAATTTTATTTTACTCTTAAATTTTTTTTTGTGTTTTTTTTTTTTTTGCTTGCAACAAATTGTGAAGTTAACTTAGGCTTAGGCGGCTGGCTATAGGCGGCAATGGTCATAACCAACGGGGGTTGCTTGGGATACAACGGTTGTGTGGTGGTCACATTTGCGTCTACAAGAGGCGCTCAGAGAAACCTTATAGAGTGCATAGAGATTTGCTTTGCACTACATGCATATATGCTTACTATATATGTATATATGTACGTATGTCAGTGTAAGTGCGTCTCATACGCACAAATTGAATGGAAAAAGGTGGTGATTTTTCTTCCGGATGCTACCCAAAGCATTGTGCTCACTTACTCAAGCCAATATACCGATATACATATGTATGTATGTTTATACATCCATAGACACAATATATGAGAGCCTCTGACGGTGGTGATGATGATGATGATCGGTCTCATATTCCATTTAGAATATTAAGTTTGTAGCATTTTTGACAAATGTCACACTAGGCAATTTTACTCACGTACGTATGTACCTACATACATATTTATGCATGTGCATATGTATATACATATGTATGTGTGGTGTTATGTGCATTTATTGTGTCGCTTGTATCCTTACTTTACTGCAGCCGTATGGTCGGTCGGTGATTGATTGCGTTTAAGCATATCTTCATACTAAATGCAAAATTGTTGTTCATGTAAGTGTGTGTGTGTGTGTGTGTGTGTGATTGTAATGAACAACCATGACTGTGCGTTTCTCATTGCAACTTCAACATATTTGCAATTTTAACTTCAAACTACCATAAATATGTATGTATAGATGTGTACATACATAAAACTCTACATGCAAGCGACCATCTTGCTCTCTCTCATCTCTCAAGGGCAGTGCGTGTTGTTGATTGACTGGACGGTTTTGTATTGATTTCGGGCCATAACTGGTGGGTTGTGTGAAACTATTCAAGCTCATCGTATTTCCCCAGATGTTTTTACCAGATGATTCTCACAGATATTAACAGATCTCCTCGAAAATGCGATAGATCTAACAAATTAAATTATAATTCGAATATAAATAAATAGTTCAGATATACCCCATAAAAAAAAAATAATATAAAAAAAATAAAAAAATAAAATATTTAAAAAATAATGTAAAAATATATAAAAAATAAATTAAATATTTTTTTCTCTGGATACCTTTCTCTATCTCTTCATGTAACCGAATGTAACCTTTTTATAATACCTTCTGGAAATGGATAAAATAATTTTGTAATTTATCAAAATTTTCATCTGAACAAAACTGTGTGGCTTCGCTCTCATCTCCTCTCCTCCTGTTACCTTTATGGACGCTGCTAATCAACTGATTTGCCATAGAAAAAATTATCAAAATGTTTTCTGAAGACAAATAAATGCCACAAAACTCCGTAGAGATGAGTTAAAAATAAATAAAATTGAACAATTTTTCTTATTAAAAATTTTGATTTATTTGCTATCAATATCTTGCACAGTTAAAATACTTTCGATTATTGTGAAACTAATTTGAAGATCTGGAAGTGCAGTAAAGCTCCGAAAATGAAAAATCTGCTTAATCTGCAATTTTACTTATTTTTATTTAATTTAATTTTTTTTTCTTTTTTGCTAGATTTTTTTTATTAATTTCTTTTATTTATTTATTTTTTATTTACATTTTATTTTATTATCTTTATTTATTTTTTTTATATATATTTTTATTTTTATTTTATTTGGCTTTTGTTCTTGTTTGCTTATATTTTTATTTTCGTTTTATTTATTTATTTAATTATTTATTTTTTTTTATATTTTTATTTCCATTTAATTAAAATTTTTTATATGCTTTTTTGCTTATCTTTTAATTTTCATTTTATTTTATATTTTGTTTTATTTTTTCTCTTATTTGTATTTCTTTTTATTTTTTACTTATTGAATTTCCGATTTGTTTTATTAGTTTTTTATTTTATGTTGGCTTATATTTTTTTAATTTAATTTTATTTTATTTATTATTGTTTATATTTTTTTCCATTTTATTTTAGATATTTATTTAATTTTTTTATATTTTTGTTTTATTTTTATTTCTTTTTATTTTTTACTTAATGAATTTCCCATTTGTTTTATTAGTTTTTTATTTTTTGTTGGCTCATATTTTTTATTTTCATTTAATTTTATTTTCATTTAATTTTATTTTCATTTAATTTTATTTTCATTTAATTTTATTTTCATTTAATTTTATTTTCATTTAATTTTATTTTCATTTAATTTTATTTTATTTATTTTTGTTTATATATTTTTTTCCATTTTATTTTAGATATTTATTTAATTTTTTTATATTTTTGTTTTATTTTTATTTCTTTTTATTTTTTACTTAATGAATTTCCCATTTGTTTTATTAGTTTTTTATTTTTTGTTGGCTCATATTTTTTATTTTCATTTAATTTTATTTTCATTTAATTTTGTTTTCATTTAATTTTATTTTCATTTAATTTTATTTTATTTATTTTTGTTTATATTTTTATTTCCATTTTATTTTAGGTATTTATTTAATTTTTTTTTATATTTTTGTTTTATTTTTATATCTTTTTATTTTTTTATTTATTGAATTTCCCCATCTGTTTTATTAGTTTTTTGTTGGCTTATATTTTTATTTTCATTTAATTTTATTTCATTTATTTAATTTTTTTTTTACATTTTTATTTTAACTATTTATTTGATTTTTTTTATATTTTTGTTTTATCTTTTGTTTAATTTTTTTTATTTTGTTTTATATTTTTGTTTTATTTTCATTTTATTTTATTTGTATTTTTTATTTTTTTTCTTAATGAATTTCCCATTTTTTTTTTTGGTTAGCTAATTCATGTGAATACAAAATTCTTCTTTTTGAGTATAACGTTATTCCCAATTTATTTTGAGTCACCTCTCATTCATTGCAAAATTTTCCTACTGGGCGCTCATTGCAACTACTATAAACCAACTATAATTGCGCATGCTATTCTTATTGTTTCCTAGCATCCTTACACTCGTTCATATGTACATATGTGTGCGTGTGTATGTATGTACGTGCATTTATTGTATTTCTTTATTCTAATACATGCATTTCTTGTATACCTTATTTTTTTCTTTGTTCCTTTCCCCCCGCTTGCTATTTGATTTTGCATTGCGAATCTCGAAAAGCGAAAAACAATAAGAAACACAGCAGGCAGGTGACCTGCGGGTTCGGTTAGTGTTGTAAGGAATTTAGTGCATAAATCCTTATGACTTTGCATACTTTCTCAATTTGCCTGCTGCTTTTTTCTTTGTAATTTCTCTTTTATATTGCGAATATGTCGAATATATTGCGAAAATTTCTTATTGTTTTTGTTGTAGTTGAATTTTATATTTTCTAAAAATACTAATCCCTAGTAGTCCTGTAAGGACTGTTTTTGAAGAATTTGCCTTGCGATAAAGGAATATTTGAAATTTGTATATGTATGTAGGTGACGAGCAAGAGGCTTAGCGCAACTTCAATTTCAGTTCCGGGAGGCAGAGCGAGAAATTTAAAAATTAGAGATTAAATATTTCCGTTGCTTTTAGTTATAAAATTGCTTTAAGTGATTTTATTGAAATAACAATATCTTAACTGACTATAAATCTATGTTATTGCAGTTATGTAGACTCTGCTCTCAAGAGGAGGCATCTTTAATATATTTCTGTACTTTGAAGATTTATTATTATGATTATAATTTTGTAGTAAAATTTTTTAACATCATTTTGAACATATAAATATTAAAATCAACGTGATTAAGCCGGCTGATAGCCTACTGCGTGCCAGAATATTATGAAGTAATACACAAATGTGCAAAGCCGTCGGCAAATAATTATATAGAGTACACATGCGCTTTTAGAAGTTTTTGAAAAATATATGTATGTATTCAAAATAAATGTTTCGGAAAAAAAAATTTTTAATGAAATAAATAAAAAGATAAAAAAGTGACAAAAAAAAAAAACAGAAAAAAATAAAAAAACAGAAAAAATAGCAAATAAAAGGTAAAAATGAAATAAATTGGAAAAGCAAATAAGTACGTAACAAAAAAAAAATATATATATATGAAATAAAAAAAATTAAAGAAATCAATAAATAAAAAAATGAAAGAAATCAAAAAATAAAAAATGAAAGAAAACAAAAAATAAAAAAATTAAAGAAATCAAAAAATAAAAAAATTAAAGAAATCAAAAAATAAAAAAATTAAAGAAATCAAAAAATAAAAAAATAAAATAAAAAGAAAAAATAAAATAAAAAGAAAATATGAAATAAAAAGAAAATATAAATAAAAGAAAAAATAAAATAAAAAGAAAAAAGTAAAATAAAAAAAATAAAAATAAAAAGAAAAAAGTAAAATAAAAAAAAAATAAAAAAAATAAAAAGAAAATATGAAATAAAAAGAAAATATGAAATAAAAAGAAATTATAAATAAAAAGAAAATATAAATAAAAAGAAAAAATAAAATAAAAAGAAAAAATAAAATAAAAAGAAAAAATAAAATAAAAAGAAAAAATAAATAAAAAAAGAAAAATAAAACAAAATAAAAAAGAAAAATACAAAAAAAAGGAAAAAATAAAAGAAAAAAAAATAAAAAAAGCAAAAAAAAAAAAAGTAAAAAAGCAAAAGAGAAAGAAAAAAGCAAAAAGAAAAAAATAAAAAGAAATATATTCAAGGAAAAAAAATAAAAGAAATATAAATGAAAGAAATAAAAATAAAATAAATAAAAATTAAAAAAAATAAAAGAATAATAAAAAGGACAAAATATATAAAAAAAAATAAAAAAAAGAATAATAAAAAGGACAAAATATATAAAAAAAAATAAAAAAAGAATAATAAAAAGAGCAAAAAATAAAAAATTAAAATAAAAAAATAAAAGAAATAAAAAATAAAACGAATAAAAATATTTGAGAAATAAAATTTAAAGGAAATTCATTTTAAAAGAATTTAAAATTAAAAAAAATTTAAAATGAATGAAATTAAAAATACAAAAAATTAAAAATGAAGGAATAAAACTTAAAAGAAATAAAAATTAAAAGAAATAAAAATTAAAAGAAATAAAAGTTAAAAGAAATAAAAATTGAAAGAAATAAAAATTGAAAGAAATAAAAATTAAAAGAAATAAAAATTAAAAGAAATAAAAATAAAAGAAATAAAAAATAAAAGAAATAAAAATAAAAGAAATAAAAAATAAAAGAACTTAAAAATAAAACAAAAACGTAAAAATAAAAGAAATTAAAAATGAAAGAAATAAGAATATAAAAGAAATTAAAAAATATGAAAGAATTAAAAAAAAAAGATATTAAAAATGAAAGAAATAAAGCCTAAAAGAAACAAATTAAGAAATGAAGAAAATAAAAATATAAAAGGAACAAAAAATAAAAGAAAACAAATAAAAACATAAAAGAATTAAGAAATAAAAGAAATACACATAAGAGAACTAAAAATGGAAATAAAAATAAATGATTTAAAAAATAAAAATAATAAATAAAAAAAAAAAAAAATTTAAAAATAATATATAAAAAAATGAAAAATAATATATAAAAAAATAAAAATAAAAAAATAAAAATAAAAAAATCATATATAAAAATAAAAATAAAAGAAATCATATATAAAAAAATAAAAAAAAAATCATATATATAAAAATAAAAATAAAAAAAATCATATATATAAAAATAAAAATAAAAGAAATTATATACATATATGAAAATAAAAATAAAAGAAATTATATACATATATGAAAATAAAAATAAAAGAAATTATATACATATATGAAAAAAAAAATAAAAGAAATTATATACATATATGAAAATAAAAATAAAAGAAATTATATACATATATGATAATAAAAATAAAAAAAATTAAAAAGTTTAAAAATAATACATAAAAAAAATAATATATTAAAAAACAAAAAATAATATATGAAAAAAATAAAAAATAATATATGAAAAAAATAAAAAATAATATATGAAAAAAATAAAAAATATATATTAAAAAATAAAAAATAATATATAAAAAAATAAAAAATAATATATAAAAAAGTAAATAATAACAAAAATAATAATTGACGCTTTGTAACCGCTGAAACGATTTTTTGCCGAGTTTCTCCGCCAATTTGTGTTTTTGCGTCTTGATGATTTTCCAACAAATGGTGGGAGCTACAGTTTATACTAAGCCGCCTCCGAATGGCTGATGGTTTTATTTTTATGAGGAGCCTTTATTTAATGTCCGAAATACACTCAGAGGGGTGGACATTCTCTCCCGAGGAGCGACCGCAATTAGAATATTTAACTTAATTTTTTATTTAAATTAATTTTCCATAACTTTTGGATGTTGGTGGCACCGGGATTTGAACCCGAGCCTTCCGAATGTCAGTACGCAATGCTCTACCACGCGGTACCGCGGCCGAGATTTAAGTATTCGATTAGGTCTACGAAAAGTTACCTTTACCTCTATATCGAATTTCAAGTAAACGGAACGATTTTTTCAAATAGGTCGGCTCCTGGTCCATTTATAGGTAATATTTTTCTAAAAAAAAAAATACCTTCCCTTTCCGTTCAGCTTTCCTATGATCTACATTCATATGTATGTAGGTGGACGTTAAAACAGGCAAAAAGAATGTAAACAACCTTTCTCCTACTGTCTAATTTAAAAAACTTTATGTCAAACTCTTACTACTCCAAATATGTATATGTTTAGATAAAAAATAAATTTATTTTTACAATGTAAATATTGAGAAAGGGTTTAATTTTAAATTCTTTCAATTAATATTTTTTTTATAAAACCCAACCCTTATTTATGGAAGGAAAATAAAATTTATATGAACAAAATATACATATGTATATTCTAGCATCTCCTCCAAATGTGGCAAGTTCATTTCCCTTTTCCTCTTTTTTTATTTTTTGTGTTTTGTTATCCTTCTCTACCAAATCGTATAATTTTTTTTTCTATTTTCTCATACTTTCATCCTTTTTTTCGCGCACACTTTTGCCTGTTTTCTCTTTGTGTTTTTTATGCATCAATTCCTTCCTGTTTCCTGTAAAGGACGAAAGGGGGAAAAAATCAAATAATAATAATATTATTAATGAAAATTGTAGAGAGAGAAAAAATGTTCTTTCATCCCCCAACAACATACCATTCCCTGTTTATACCCTATTAAGGAAAATGTTGTGACTACAACAAAAAAAAAATTAAAAAATAAAAACATCCCTTATAGAAGTAGCAAGCTTCATACGTACGTATAAAACAACAAAAAATAAATTATTTTTCCTTTACCTTCCCGCCCCACCGCCAATTGTACACACTTGAAATTGCACGCTGATCAAATTAGTTGCATGCAACAAACTCAGTTTTCGAAACACATCCAGCAGTAGCTAATGTAATGGGACATGCGCACACTGGCAGGGCGGCACCGGCATGTGCAACGTGAAATGATGATGGATGAATGAATGAGTTGAAAAAATAAAAAACAGAAAATTAGAAAAATTGGCGGTAAAAAGTGCTGTGGCATGATAAATTAAATTTCACTTTTTAACTGAAAAAATGTTTAGAATCAATCTTATTGCCCTAGCGAGTTAGGAGCTCAAGACCTTACCCGTGGTAAGGCATGTGATGCATGTAAGTGGCGACTAAAATTCACTATAGCCCGCGACAGTCGAGTCTTTATACCGGAACGAGTCGGATTTTTATCCGAAAACCTATTCGGGGAATATTTTGCGGCTACAATAACAATACCAGAACAATCTTGTCGTTAAATAAATAGTCGATTTTTTTCTATAATTGTTTCGTCTTTCAAAGAAACTTGATACGACTCTGAACTGGCGTTTACCTTTTTGAGGTTAGGATTAAACATTTGGCTTCACATTATTTTCGTTTCAGCGAAGAGGAAGCCTACTTTCTTGAGGAAACGCACATATAATCGCCCACCGAATTAACCATGGTCCCAAATGCATCAAACATTGCCGCAGCCTCTGACGGCATTGCCTTCGCTTGCTCCTACCACTTCTTTATCTGGCTGAAGATATGCAGTCTCAAAGGCAGAGAAATGAGCAGCTGTCTTCTGCATTGATGCAAATGGGGAAAGGCTTGGAGATTTTGGGCAATGCAATCTCCAAACGTGTTTGTCTAGGAGGCATTTTAGTTAGTAGTATTAAAATTTATGTAAATATGTATATAGCCATGTCTGAATATAAAAACAATGAAGACTGAATTTATGATACAACACAAAATACTGTTTTTTGATACTTATTTTAATCATTTCTTCACAAATCAATTGTAATTTTCCTCAAGGGCGCTTGTTGGTTGTGAAACTGGGGTTAGTAGCCAGCGTTCTAGAGGATAGCCTTGGTCGCCTATAAGCCAACACACCCGTTGATCCATTAAGGGACTCCTAATCATGGTTGTCGTCCATATCTCACTGTTTTAAAAAGTTGTTTTTACCCTCAATTTTTGTGGTGTTTGAATTTCATTTGTTGTTGGGAAGCAAATTTCTCCGGCTTTCACTTTGACAATCAAATTTGAAATATATGTGAGGATGGGCTCATCGCAGTAGACAATTGCTTCCAACGCATTTCTGATACGACCCGTTGTTTTTTTTTTTGTTTAGTGATAAAACAGGAATGAGTACTGTCTTTGGTGAATCTTGAGCTACGCTAATCCACATGAAGTTTCTAGTACTCTAGCTTAGGATGTGTTGGCATTTTTTTATTATTCCATATTTTTTTTGTTTAATACACTATGAAATGGATAATTAGAAAAATTTAACATTATTAACCTATATAAAATTAAAAACTTTACTTACTTTTTATTTACTTTTTGCGATACTCACCTATAAATTCTGAAGATCACTTTTATTGGAGAAAAATTAATTTCTAAACGTAATAAATCGTTTTATTGGGTATCTATTTTTTTCTAATAAAAATTAAAAATCCGTAAAGTGTAAAAAATAGACGTATTCAGCATCATTAATTTAGCCCCAAAACTATGTATAAGTTTTAATACTCATAAACTAAATGGTTTCCTTTCGTTTTTAAACCGACTTTTTTTAATTGCTTATCTTGCTTTGTTTTATTTTCTTTTAACTAATTTAATTTTTATTTCTTATTTCTTTTTTTTATTTTCTTTTTTAATTATATTTTGCTTTGTTTTATTTTATTTGTTTTTGTATTTTTTGCTTTATTTAACTTTATATAATATTTTTATTTCCATTTTATGCATTTTATATTGCTTTCTTTTCCCATTTACTTAATGCTATTTTATTTAGCATTTTGTTGTAACACTATTTAATTTTACTGTAGCTTAATTTAATTTTAATTAAAAGTTGTTATTTTTTATTTCAATTTTATTTAATTTTATATTATTATTTTATTTTAATTATTTTTTTATTTATTTTTTTATAGTTTGTTTTATTTTAACTTAATTTTTGTTGTATATATTAATCTTAAATATACTTGTTGTAATTATTCTTGGTTTAAATTTAATTTAAATTTTTTTTATTTAACTTATTTTGTTTATTTTATTTTAATTTAATATTTTATATAATTTTTTTTTTTATTTTATTTATTTTAGTTTGCTTCATTTTATTTACTTAGTTCCTTTTTTATTTTCCATTTTTTTGTTGTAATATTATTTAATTGTACTTTACCTTATTTTATTTTTATTAAACTTTTAATTTAAATTTTTAATTATTATTTTATTAATTCTAATTTTATTTAATTTTATATCACCTTTTTATGTTATTATATTTTAGTTCTTTTTTTTAATTTTCCTTTCTTATTAGTTTTTTATTTTATTTTTTATAGTTTATTTTATTTTAAATTAATTGAATTCAATTTATTTTTTAGTTGATTTTTTATTTTATTCTTAAATATGTTTTTTAATTCTTCTACTTTTTTTATTTAATTTACATTTTTTATGTTTTATTTATATTTTTTTATTTTATTTTATTTTGTTTTTTATTTAATTTATTTTTTTATTCATTTTGTATTTTTGCTTTATTTTATTTTATTTTCTATTTTTATTTTAATTTGATATTTTATTATTTTAATTTAATACTTTATATTTTATTTTTTATTTATTTTCGTTTTACTTATTTCACTTTGCCTTATCTTATTTACTTTATTTTATGTGAATTTGTGTTTTATATTAATATGATCTCATTTTATTTCATTTATTTAATTTCAATTTTGTTTAATTTTATATACAAATTAAATAAAAGAAAGTATTCTTCACTTTATTTTTTATTTTTATTATATTATTTTATTTTTTTTATGTTATTTTTGTTATTTATTTTATTTTATTTTGTAATATTTTATTTTATTTACTTTATTTTTGTTACTTTTAGTTTTTTATTTTACTTTATTTTTGTATCATTTAATTTTGTTTTACTTAATTTATATTACATTAGTTTAATTTAATATGGTAGTTTAGTTTAATTTAATTTTATATTATATTTTTAGTAGTTATTTGATCTTATCTTATTTTATCTTATTTCATTTAATTTTATTTATTTTGATTTAACTTTTTTCTATTTATTTTATTTTATTTTGTTTGTTTTCTTTTTTTATTATTTTATTCTATTTTATATATTATTTAATTTTGCTTTATTTAATTTAATTTAATAGTTTAATTTTTATTTTATTTTATCTTATTTAATTTAATTTTATTAAGTTTGATTTAATTTTTATTTTATTTCGATTGCCTTTTATGAAATTTATTATTTTACTTTATTTTAATTGAATCTTTTTGGTTTTTTTATATATACATAATTTAATTTTATCTTGATATATATTTTTTTATTTGTGTTCTTTTATTTTGATTTATTTTATTTCACTTTATTATTATTATTTTTTTTTCTAAATAATTTTCGGTGTATGTATATAACTTTGGATATAATCGTAGTATTGTCTTGAAGTATTAATTTAATTCTAATTTGTTTTACAAAGTTTTTAGCTTAAGTTTCTTATTAATTATTTTTCTTAATTAATTAGAAAATATGATTTTAATCGAATTGAGTCGAATATTTTCGATACCTTCGTGTAACAATTTATTTTTTAGTGTTATTAACTTTTTTGGTGTAAGTTTTTATTGGCATTATTTTTTATGAATTTTTTATTAATTATAATTTTGTTTTGTTTTTTATTTGTAACTATATTTATTATTATAATTTATTTTAGTTGTTTTATTTCTAATATTTTTTTTAATTCTGAAGTATATTTTTAATTGTTGTAATTTAATTAATTTGTGTCTTTTTTATATTCGCATTTTTTGGTTTATGTACAGTATCTAATTATTTCGTTCTTAATATTGTTATTTTGTTTTATACACACCGCTACAACTTCACACCCCTGTCTCCTCATATGCTTCAAATTTATGTATTCTAATAACCATTTTTTTTTTCATTTCATTCATTTAGAACGGATATTGAAAGCGACGTCACACAGCCAGCACCTAACAACGTCTACTTGCCCACACAGCCTTTGAAGGACAACTCGAATATTAGGATTATCAAAGTCAATTCTGATTATACGCAATCCGTGGATAGTACAACAGCTGTGTTAAAACAACACCAACAACAAGGGAACACTACTGCGAATAGCACGCCAACAATAAATAACACACAATTAACAATAAATATTAGCAACAATAATATAAATTCCAGTAAAAACAACGAGCGACCGTTAAAGTGTCTCGAGACACTCGCTCAGAAGGCTGGGATCACATTCGACGAGAAGTACGATTTCGCTAGTGAACCATATTCGCCGGATACGCATATTAGTAGTGCGAGTGGTAATCAAAATCACCACAACAACAATAGCAAAAACACCGGCTATAAGCACGTTTCCTCGTCCACAACAGCAACACCATCAGCCTCGTCTGCATCGTCGTCGTCGTCGTCCTCGACCACAACAACATCATCGACTTTTGTTAGCTCCTCGACGTCGGCAATTGTACAACAGCACCACCAACAACAACAACAGCACCAACAACAACAACAACTACACCAATTGACAACGCACAACCTTGCGCAGCATAAAAACTTCACGCTGGAGAAATCACAGAGTCCAGCCCAACAGGTGGCGCCCACATCGGTGCCACTGCAAATCTCACCCGAACAATTACAGCAGTTGCAACAATTGCAACTGCAACATGGCTCACCGTTCACTGCCATCCAGGTGAAACAGGAATTTCCCACACACACTGCCACCACACACCAGCTGACTGCTACCGGTGCTGCCGGCGAACTGAAGCATCCCGGTTTGTTGGATCCCACGCAGGCCAATCAATTGCAACAAATGCAAATGCAATTGGCCGATCCCACGGCCGGCGCACCGGGCAGTCCGGCTAATCAGCAAACACCCAGCAGTGCGGCGGCGGCAGTTGCTGCAATGCAACAGCAACATTCGACTACTATAAGCACCATGTCACCGATGCAGTTGACGGGCGGTGTTTTGGGTGATTGGGCGCAAGGACGCACCGTGCAGTTGATGCCGCAGCAAGCGGCGCTCAATTCGGGCTTCATCTATCCTCAACTGGTTTCAGGCAATTTGATACACTCGAATTTGGGTCAGCAGCCAATACAGGTGGGTGGTTGGTACTGAAGTTTGGTTTGATTTTACACTATTTTACTGAAATTTTTTTCTATCATTTCTCCGGCAGGTTATCGCTAGTAAACCTTTTCAAGGTGGCACGCCGCAAATGATTACCACCACCACGCAGAATGCCAAGCAAATGATTGGCGGCAATGCTGGTTTCCCCAACACCTATGCTATACCGTCCAGTCAATCACCGCAGGCGTTGCTCTTCACACCCATGCTGGCGCAATCGCCACAGCAACAACATAACCTATTCAATTCCATGGTCGCCAACGCTCAGCAGCAGCAGCAGCAGCAACAACAACAACAGCAACAGCAGCAGCAAGTGCAAAATGCCAAGGCCACTAGCGATGCACAGAAAGGTCTGCAGCAGAAAGTTGTGCAGAAGGTCACCACCACTACGAACACCGTACAATCGGCAACGGGCGCTGCTGGCGGTGTAGCACAACAGCAGCAACAACAGTCGACGCAGCAATGTGTACAGGTGTCACAAGCCACAATGCCGACACAGATCATAAGTCCGCTGCAGGGCACCACGGGCACACAGCAAATGCAACTTGGTCCTTGGGTGCCCATTTGGCAGAATCCTCCCATCATCATACGGGGCACACAGCCGGACGGCACGCAGAGCATGTTCATCCAGCAGCCGACGACGCATCAGACCATACAGACGCAACAGCAGAATCGTAAGTGGTTGGGAATTTTTTTCCGTTATTTTCTTACTAACATTCCCGCTTTATACCTCCAGCAGCAATCACATTGCAGTGCAATGTCGCACAGCCGGCACAGAAGCCGCGACAGCAAATCGAAGCGCTCGCACCCAAACAACAACAAACGCACCAACAACAGGCACAACAGCAACACCAGCAGCAGCAACAAACGGCGCAGGCTGTCGTCGCCGCACAGCTGCAGCAGCAAGCAATAACGGCAAGTCAATTGCAACAGCAAGCACAACGCGTGCCGCAGATAATACCACAAAATGGCGCACAAATACGACCGGCTAGCTCAGTGTCGACGCAAACCGCGCAGAATCAGAGTTTGCTGAAGAAGATGCGCACCAAAAATCAGCCAGTGCGGCCGGCGCTACCCACGATGAAGACTGAGAATGGACAGGCAAAGCCGCAGACGATCGCTACGGCGGCTGGACTGCAGCAACAGGGCGCAACCATGCATCAGGTTGTAACGCCGACGGGCAAAATGGTTGTGATGAGCACCGGACCGTCGATCACCATACAAAATGGTCAGACTTTACAACAAGCTGCCGCAGCCGCCACCGCTGGGCATATGGATAAACAGCAGCAGCAGCAGCAACAACAGCATCAGCAGCAACAGCTGCAAATACAACAAATACAAAAGCAGCAGCAACAGCAACAACAACAGTTATTGCAACAACAACTGTTGCAGCAACAATTCGCCTCGGCTATACAAATGCAACAACAACAGCAGCAGCAACAACAACAGCAGCAACAGCAACAACAATTGCAGCAAACCCAGCAGCCGCAACAAATACAATTACAGGTGGCGCCGCAGACATTTATCACACAACAACAGGCGCAACAACAACTGCAAACGCAGACGCAGCTATTGCAACAGCAGTTGGTGCAGCAACAGCAGCAAGCACAACAGCAACAGCAGCAGCAACAACAACAACAGCGTGAGCAACAGAATATAATTCATCAAATTGTTGTGCAACAACAGCAACAGCAACAACCGCAGCAGCAACAACAACAGCAACAACAGGCGCAAGCTCACGTTCAACAACAACAGCAACAGCCGGCACACCTGCCACCACATATTGCCGGTGTGCCCTTCTCCGTGTCCTCTTCAACGCCATCGAGCATAGCTTCATCAGCGGCGGCCGCGTTGCAACAACATGCCGTCTATCAGTCGAAGGCGTCAACACTGCCGACCAGTTCAGTGGTGACCATCACAAATCAGGCTGGACCGCTAGTTACCAGCACTATTGGCATTAATCAAACTGCGCAATTGCAGCAACAACAACAGCAGCAGCAGCAGCAACAGCAACAGCAAAGTTTATTAGCGGCAACGCTGGCCGCATCACACGCGCAGCAACAACAAGCCCAAGCGTTGGCACAACAACAGGCACAGCAGCAGCAGCAGCAGCAACAACAGCAACAAACCCAAATGGCACCACCCGCCACCCAACCACTGCCACAGCCAAGCATAGTATCGACACCCACACAAAGTCCACTACTAAGTCTGACCTCCATGATGAATGCATCAATGGGTGGCAACAGCATATCATCATCGCCGATTAGCTCAACGGCGAGCGCAGCAGCAACCATGGCATCGCCGCTGAACAGTGTGGGCAGTACTGCTGTCAGTGGTGCTGGTGGTGGTGTTGGTGTGACATCTGTTACCTCGCTGCCGGGTACGCCCATTAAAATGGTTGTTAGTGAGCAACAGCAGCAGCAGTTGCAGCAACAACAGCAATATAAGAACGCTTTAACCAATCACACGCCCACCCAAATGTCGCACGTGGGAGGCATTGCATCGGAAGCGAATCGCGCATTGCAGGCTTCTGCAGCAGCGGCGGCTGCGGCGGCCAACAACAATCAAATAATAAGCATGAATACTGCAAATGCAACGGTAGTAGCTGCGGCAACAGCTTCAACAGCGGCAAATGAATTGAACAAAGAGGCGGCAGCAAAGGCGGCAATGGAGTCAACAAAGGTCGCTATACTTCAACAACAGCAAACGGTTGAGTCCTCAGTCACAGCGACGTCGCCATCAACAGTTACAAACCAGCAGCAGCAGCAGCAGCAGCACCAACAACAACAGCTGCTGCAGACCAACACCACGTCCAGCGCCGCCAATTCGTCAAGCGTTGACGTAGCGAAAAATACAAGTGCTATGGATACCACACCGCCGCCATCAACGCCGACGACACCCACCAACGTTTCGGCGACCACAACGCCAACGAAGAATGTAGCGAATGTAACATCGCTTACGCCAACAGCAACAACATCGCCAGCGAAGGGTAAGAAAGAGAGAGAGAGAGAGAGAGAGATTATTTGAAAATTTGTTTACAAGATTCGAAAATAATTTTTGTATAAATTTTCCCTCACACAGGCACATCGGGTAACCGCACGCAAGACCCCTCCAAAACAGCTGTTACAAATGCGGAGGCAGAAAAATCATCATCAGCTGCCACGACTACTACTAACGATGAAAGTAATACTCAAAATCTTAAAACCACACCAAATGCAATCTCCGCCATGCCGAAGAACACGTCCAGCATGACAAGCGTTAAAGTGGAAAAGGATTTGCCTAAAGCGATGATAAAGCCCAACGTACTGACACACGTCATAGAAGGTATGCTTATAAAAGAGGCCGATGAACCCTTTCCGGTGACACGACAGCGTTATACAGATAAGGATACCGAAGATGAGCCGCCCAGTAAGTATGATGCAAAATCTATTTTAACTGTACAGAGACAACTAATTCAACTTTTAAAGGGTTTATTTTATTATTATTATTATTATTATTATTATTATACAATATTAATAATTAATTAATAGATAGGTGAAAATATTGTTGTGTCGAGAGTCTATAAATGTGTAATAATGGAGCTTTTAGTTCATTGTTTATGGAAAAGGTTGAAATAAAAACTCACTTATCTGTAAAAAATGGTGAGGACAAGTTATGGTTATCCTAGAAAATGTTCGTAACCTACTTTACCCATCATTCAAACACAAAGTTCATAATCTCAAACTTTAGAATTTTAAGTCTAAAACGTATATCTGAGCAATTAGGAAAATAATTAGATGATTCAGACAAGTAAATTTATCTATATATCCCTCTATCTTAAACATTGAGCCAACTGAACGCCACCAAACGACTCTAAACTTTCAAATTCTATCCACCAGTCCTCACTGTTTTCTCTTGAGGCCAATTTTTCACCAGCAATTGGCTGTCCGCCATAGACAGGAAGAGATGATGGTAGTCAGTTAGTGCACACACGGAGCTTCTGGCGAGTCACTATCGATGTGGGTGTTCTGTCGTTGTCCTGATTCCATTATTTTATCAACATTTTCGACAATTGGCCATCCACACCGTGGAGCATCTTTTACAACAAAATAACCAGAACAAAAACGACTGAGTTAGGTGATAAACACTTCTACCGTTATCTTTTTTAGTACAAAATATCAGCTTTCAGGTGGTGGTTCAGTCTAATTTGAGGTGTAGTAGTCGTCATTTGACCCCGCCGGAACATAAACCACACCAGATAGTTACATGTTGAGGATGGAGAGTTTACAACAATAAATTTTGTGGTTTCCGAGCCCCTGATTCGAGGGTTTCGCTGTCTAAGCAATATCTGATAAATGCTATCATGCGATGAACCCGCCAAACTACCACCGATGCACCTCAGGGAGGTAGTGCTTTACTATAACGATTCCATACAGCAATTTAGACAAGATCCGCTGGGCAGGACGGCGTATCGACAGGCTTTAAACGTCATTCACCAAGACACGGTCAACATTTCGGTCTACTCTCTTCCCGTGAATGGCGCTCTTGGAACCCCCACCACAGCACCACACCCCATTAAGGCCCAAGTAACACTGTTAAGAATTAATTGATGACCTAAACGCAGTTAGGTCTCCAAGAAAAACTGGCACAATTAAGATCTGGATATTTTAGTTGATCCCGGCATATCCAGCATATGTCCCGCAAGCTCTGATAATCAACTTTTCAGCCGCGATACTTTTCATTTTTTTTCATGCCGCCTAAAAGCAACTCATCTAAAACTCCTTTAGCACTGGTTTACCACTTCAGCGGTTCAGCGGTCGCCGAGGTCATCTAAAGGGGGAGGTCCAGGAAATGTGCTGTTTCGACGGGATTGGACCAAAGGGAGAGGGGGGTTAGATGTGTCGGCTTAAGGGGGCATGTGAAGAGGTGGTTAGTGTCGTGCGGAGACTCTCCACATGCTGGGCATACGTTGGGTATGCTGGGGTCGAGTTTGGATAAGTAGGAGTTTAATCTGCTACAGTATCCAAACCTAAGTTGTGCCAGAGTCACGCGGGTCTCTCGAAGCAGCTCGAGCTCGTTGTCTGCAATATGTGGTGGTTTTACTCCGAATACGGTATTCACTGGAAGGGAGTCTTTGAAGGTGTTAACTGACTCCAGGTGAATGAAGTTCAGTGCTTATCTGTACGCCGACCTGTGCAGCGGTTGTTGCACGTGTTGCTGGATGGTGTTCTTCATGTCAAGTACTCCCTTTCTGATGGGCCAAGGTGGAGGTTCAGCTTCATTAAGGTGCCTATAGGGGTGCTCCCTACGGTAGAGCTCTCACGAAGCCGACGAAACAGTCGGTTTCGCTTAGCTGACCTCGATGACTTGACGAGA
Organism: Ceratitis rosa; assembly: GCA_037013455.1. NCBI lineage: Eukaryota > Metazoa > Arthropoda > Insecta > Diptera > Tephritidae > Ceratitis > Ceratitis rosa. The sequence continues at coordinate 18,794,909 of JAWMAG010000054.1, forward strand.
TCCGCCTGCCTATAGGCATGGTTAGTAAGCTGCTACAACAACAACAGCAAAATTAATTTAAAATATATTCTTTGTCTGCTATTAAATATTTACCGCATATTTTTGCACTGAATTTTCCACATACTAAACAACTTTCCTTCATACTCTACTTTGCAGAGAAGAAAATGTCCATGAGCGAAGAAGCGGCTAACAATAATAACACCTACAATCAAACAAATGGACCCAACTCACTTCCGCCCGACATGGTTGCTTGCGAGCAATGCGGCAAGCCGGAGCACAAAACAAAACTGAAGAAGAAACGTTTCTGCTCGCTCACCTGTGCGCGCCAATCGAAGGCATCGATGAATGAACAACCCGCCGAGGCGCCAACGCAAAGCAACACCACCAACGCGCTGCACACGGCCACCGGCAATCAACAGCATGCCAACGCCGACACAATGCTGGCGAATAATAAAAACACCATGGAACAACATACCAACAATGTTACAAGCAATACAAATGATGCTTCGGCTGCTGCAGCACCAGAGAAAATGCAAACAGAATCTATACCCTCCGCACCTGTTACCGGCTATAGTAATAACACCGCTGCTGCGTTGGCGGGTGGTAAGCATGAAAATGCTGCAACTGTGGCAGCAGAAGCACAACAGGCGGCAAATGCAGCGGCAGCAGCAGCAGCGAATACTGTTGCTACTGCTGCTACAACAGCTGCCAACAATGCTGCTGCAGCGTCAATGCCATCACCTGCAGCCGCCACCGCCGCCACCGCCGCGGCCACAAATGCGGAACGCCCCGCAATGGCCGATTGGACGGTTGCTGAAGTATGTGAGTTCATACGTCATTTGCCGGGTTGCACGGATTATGTGGAAGACTTTGAACAGCAGGAAATCGATGGTCAGGCCTTGATGTTGCTCAAGGAGAATCATTTGGTGAATGCGATGGGCATGAAATTGGGACCGGCATTGAAGATCGTCGCCAAGGTGGAGTCGATGAAGGAGCAAGCGCCAGCGCCAGCGCCGGCTACGGATAAGGAGTTGCAACAGTAGAGGCGGCGTGCGAAATTTGTAAATAAATATCTTTTAAAGCGATAATTTTACTACAATGATGGACGCACAGCTTGCTTGTTGCATACATACATACGTGTATGTATAAGCGGCGAAAAATATGTAGGTGCGGCTTTATTTAAGTAGGCTATGTATGTACATATAAAGTAGTTTGAAGCGAAAAATGTGTGTTTGAAGAAAAAAGAAAAAGTTAAAATTTAAGTGAATTAAATACATTGAATAAATGCCACTAATGCGTAAATTAAATCAACTAAGGAAAAGCGGAATGAAACGGAAATAGAAATATATATATATATATATATATATGTAATTTTAAATTAAGCCTAATTCAGCAATTAACTATGCTCATACGTGTATGTAGCTATCAGCGAAGTTGACACTTTTCTCTCTTTTAAAGTATTGAAGCGTATTAAATTATTTTGTTAAAAACTCAGTTTTTTTCTGCGCTTTTGTATGTCCTTAAACTCTTTCCATTTTATGTTTCAAGGAATGATTATATTTAAGTTTTATTTAATTTCCTTTTAATTAGTGAATTTGTTATTTTGTGCGCTTTACATACATAAGTAATTACAGTTAAGTACGGTTAGCTCGTAAGTTTAGGCGTTTAATTGGCATAAATAAGAGTTTTGCAGGCATTCAATTTTGCATTTTAATTGAGTTGAGAATGAGGTTGAAAAATGGTGACAACTCAAGAAGCTTAAAACCCTGTAAACTCATAGAGTATTTTTTTATTATTATTACTGCTACATTTATATAAATACTTACATATTAAATACTTACTAAATACAGCGTACTATTTAATTTTAGTTTTTAAGTGTGTATGTAAATTGAAATGAATACTAATATAAAATTTGCTGCTGAAGCATGTTCGAAATATTTAAATAAATGGTATTAACTATTAAAAGGTATATGTGAAAAATTCATTAAAAACTGTAAAATGTTTGTTGTTTTTATTGTTTTATGCAAAACATTCGTGCTGTTTTTGTTGTTGTTCTAACCGCAAAATATTCCCCGAATTGGTTTTCGGAAAATTTTGCGGTAGTGACAGTCAACCGGATAAATATCCGGATCGTTCCGGTATAAAGACCCGACTGTCGCGGGAACTATTGGATTTTAGTCGCCTTTTACGACAGGCATGCCTTACTGCGGGTAAATTCTTGAACCCCTAACCCGCAGGGGCAGCAAAATATTTGGATGGAATATCGCTGTACACACCTAACTCTTTATTCTGTATTGTACAAAAGATTGCATAGTGAGCCGAAGATAGCCCAACCAGGGGCACTGTTTGAATTTTCCAATCAATGAAATATATAATATTTAAAATAAATAAACAAAAAAAAAAATAAACAAAAATTGAAAAAAAAATTAAAAATTAAAATAAAAATTAAAATAAAAAAAAACGAAAGAAACTATTTCAAATGCTGATAAATTAAATTTTAATACAATAAATAATTTTAATAAAATAATAATTTTAAGAGGTCCAATTCATCAAAGTTGGTTGGTTTGTTGGTTCGAGTTTCTTCAAATGCACCTAAAGGATTTCTGCTTTTTTCTCCACAATTTGCGTTGATCTAACTGAAATTGTTCCATCTGTACTCCGAATGTGTTTAATGACCGATCTAAGGCCGTTAAATATTTGTTGCAGATCGTTCTGGTATTGTTGCGATACATCTGAAGTTGAGAGGCCTGCCATTAAGCAGGTTCCTGGATTCCACTATTAACTATTCACAAGTTAACTGTTGACCTAAACGGGGTTATAGCGTCGAAAGGGTGACAGTCCTTGGCCGGATAAAATGTAGGTCAACTCCGGTGCAAAGAACCGGCCTCGAGAGTTCCGCGTAATACTGGCGCAACTTAGGTATGACAGGTTAAACATCTACCTATCCAGCCTCAACCCCGATATACCTAAGCAGCGTGTAACGAGTGCCCGCAGAACACTAACCACTTCCTTACATGCCCCCTAAAACTCCCCCCCCCCCCCCCATTCCTCTGGTTCGAACCCCTCGGGTCCCGCTTCCTTAGATGACCTCGGTGACTTAAATTATGGGGAAAATGGGTAGAGAGATCCCGCTACTTAAAGCAGGAAAACCAGCCAACATGAGATAATCTCATCGGCCGATATCTCTCCTTTCCTCAGTAGCGAAGACAATTGGGTTCACAGCAAGGCCCCGAGGCCGATGTCATAAAAATTCCAACAACTAACAATTCAAAGTTACGGAAAGTCACATTCGACAGACTGCACAACTTCACTCCGCATACGACCTGAAACGGTTAGCCGGCAGGGATGTCGTTTCAAGCTCTCTATGTACAGCTGCAAAAGAAACTTTTAGTTTACGGAAAGGTCGAAGAAATAGCATTGACGAACTGCAGTGGAAAGAAAGCAGGTTGTGTGCCTAGCAATCTAGCGATTGACTACGGGGTGAAAATGATACCGAGAATTGAAGAAGGAAGCAAGACGTAGAATGTAATGCTGGTAAATCCTCTGAAAAGATACGGCGACTTCCGGAAGGTCTCAAGACCGGAGCAAACTTTTATAGGATCAAGAGAGGTGATCTAGTAACAGATGCTCAGAGAATACAAAATTTAGGAAGATTTTTCATGAGAAAGATTTTGCGTAAGATTTATGAACCTCTATGAGTTGTAGATGGAGAACACCGCAGCCGATGGAACGATACGAAGCTATACGAGATATACGGCGACATTGACATAGTTCAGCGAATCAAGAAACAGCGGCTCCGTTGGCTAGGTCATATGTTCCGGATGGATAAGAATACTCCAACTTTGAAAGTTTTCGAATGCTAAGTGAAACCAGGTCACTCTCCACCTGATCCTTCCAACGGTGGAGGTCTTCCTCTTCCTCTGCTTCCACCGGCGGGTACTGCATCGAATAATTTCAAAGCTGGAATGCTTTCATCCATTCGAACGACATGGCCTAGCCAGCGTAGCCGCTGTCTTTTCATTCACTGGACTATGTCAGTATCATCATATATCTTCGCCGTTTCCGATGCGCAAAGGACCATAAATCGTTCGCAAAACTTTTCTCTCGAGGACTCCTAGAGCCGACTTGATATAGTCCGAGCTTCTGCGCCATATAGTAGGACAGGTATGATGAGCGATTTGTAGAGTTTGGTTTTCGTTCGCCGAAAGAGGACTTTACTTTTCATTGCCTACTCAGTCCAAAGTAGCACCTGTTGGCAAGGGTGATTCTGCGTTGGATTTCAAGGCTGACATTATTATTGGGGTTAGTGCTGGTCCCTAGATAGGCGAAATTATCTACAACCTCGAACTTATGACTGTCAACAGTGACGTGGGAGCCGAGTCGCCAATGCGATGACTGTTTGTGTGATGACAGGAGATATTTTATCTTGCCATCGTTCACCACTAGACCCATTCGCTTCGCTTCTTTATCCAGTCTGGAGAAATCGGAACTCACAGCGCAATTGTTAAGGCCAATAATGTCGATATCATCAGCGTACGCCAGCAGCTGTACACTCTTATAAAAGATTGTACCTTCTCTATTTAGCTCTGCAGCTCGTATTATTTTCTCCAGCATTAAATAAAAAAGTCACACGATAAGGAATCACGCTGTCTGAAACCTCGTTTGGTATCGAACGGCTCGGAGAGGTCCTTCCCGATCCTGACGGAGCTTTTAGTATTTTACCCAAGCGCAAAAGAATCAGATAGTCGACCAAATAGATTATATGAACAAATATCCCAGAAATTATAATGGCCGTTAGTATTTAAAAATTAAAAAAAAAAAAATTATTCTTTTTTACACAGCATCATTGGTCATTCACCAGGATGGTTGCCGAAAGGAATATACGCGTCGGTTGCGCTGCATCCACATTCACAGTAACGGGTCGATCTTATAAAGCCTTTTTGTACGCCTGTAATTATGCAACAACAAATATGATCGGTTTCCCAATATACCAGCCCTGTGCAACCCCGGTCTCGGGCTGTAAGGCGGGTAAAAATTCGCAATTTACTAACCTCTGTGCATCAGCCGAAGTTTATGATGTAAATAAATGGTTTTGAAAGTTAGAATAAAAATCTGTCAGTGAATTATTGAATAAAAAACGAGTAAAAAATACTAAGTGTGTATGGAACCGTATTTTGATACTTAGCTGATTTTTCCATTGAGCCCACAAATCGATAAAAAGTCGAAGGTCTGTCATAGGGTAGGTAGGTCTATGTATTCCTGAACCTACATCTGTTAATGATTTTCCAATGAATGGCCTCTAGATGTAAAACTACGCCAGAAATAAAAATTATTAAAATTCACTATAAAAATGGTGAAAACCTGGCAGAGACGGTTCGTAAAACTCAAACATTTTTCAGTCTGTCGAACCGCGATACAGAACTTTAGGGGGAAAAATGGATCTGTTGGCACAAGTTAGTGATGTGAAGAATAAAACTCATGCACGTCGCTCAAGAACAACATTTGGATTGAATTGAATGAATATGAACTTCATCGAAAAATTATCTTGAGTGATGAGGAGACCCATTTGCACCTCGATGTCAACGTTAATAAACAAAGCTGTCCCATTTGGGGTTCGGAAAACCAAAAGTTTATTGTTGAAAAGCCTCTCCATTTGATCTCTTCAACAACATAATGCTTTCCTTGGGTAGTCTGTGATCTTTTATTTTTGGACAAAATTTAGAAGAAATGAGTGGATCAGATGCAATAAAACATCGATTTAGAATATTTCTGTTTGTAGCTTTCTTACTGGTTTTATGGCTGAAGTATTTTCGATATTTCCTGTACTCTTTGACAGAGTCTCCAGAATCACGCGGAAGCCCTCAACTGATTCGACATTTATTCAAAAGATATCTGACGTGAATCGTGAATCTCTAAAAAATCTTCGAGCAGAATTGCCATAATTTGTATTACCGACAGATTGTTTTGGCATATCTACTAGAAGTCCCACTTTATTATAAAAGCGTTTCTGTATGTGTGGTCTCCGTAATGCCATAGGCTCTTTCTCTACTTTCGATCTCTATCTGTAACTATAATACTTACCACTGGAGGAGAAGAAAAAGTGTTATCCTTACTTATTAGAACCTCATGCATTGCTTTTTCCCTTAATATATTAGGCCAACTAAAAAGTTCGTTCGCGTTTTTATTGATTTTTCAAAATATGATAACTTTGTGTACATTTGTCCGATTTGCGACGTTTTTTTTCGTAAACTTGTTGCCAACGAGATGCCAACTTCATTATAGCCCTCTCGTAGGAGGCTGCGTCCCTATTGGCAAATAACTCGGAGAGCCAATTTTCAGAGACCTCTCTTGAGGCCAACTTCTCACCATTAAGCGCGTTTGCCATGGACAGGAAAAAATGGTAATCACTTGGTGCCAGGTCCGGACTATAAGGTGGATGCATTAGGACCTCCCATCCGAGCTCCTGGAGCTTCTGGCGCGTCACCAAAGACGTGTGTGTCCCGGCGTTGTCCTGATGGAACACAATTCGGTCTCTGTTGATCAAAGATGGCCTCTTCTGGATGAGTGCTGCCTTCAAGCGGTCCAGTTGTTGGCAGTAGAGGGCCGAATTGAGCGTTTGGCCATAGAGGAGCAGCTCGTAGTAGATGATTCCTTGCCAATCCTTCCTGGCCGTTTCCGCCGGCTCACTGCGTTTCAACCACGTCCGATTTCGCTTAACGTTGTCGTAAGTGATCCACTTTTCATGGCCAGTCACTAAACGCTTCAGAAATGGGTCCATTTTGTTCCGATTCAGCAGCGATTCGCAGATGGATATTCGGTCCATCATGTTTCTTTTGCGTTAGTTCGTGTGGCACCCAAACATCGAGCTTCTTTTTGAATCCAAGGTTATGCAATTGGTTCCAAACGGTTTTCTGGCTTATCTTTAGTTCCTCAGCAATTAAATAAGTGCTCACGTGACGGTCTGTTTCCACTATTTCCATGATTTTATCGCAATTTTCGAAGACAGGCGTCCCGACGCGTGGTGCATCTTTGACATCGAAATTACCGGAACGGAACCTAGCAAACCACTTTTGTGCTACACGTTCGTTTACAGTATCGGGCCCATAAACTAAATTAATTTTTTCAGCCGCTTTGGCTGCTTTTTCGCCTTGATCGAAGAAAAATTGTAAAATATAGCGAATTTTCTCTTTGCTGGTCTCCATCTTTGACGAGCGCTCACAACGTACTGAGTCTATCAATCGAAAAACTGTCAAAGACAAAATTTTAGCGCGAATAAACACGTTTTCAGCGCCGTATAGCATGATGCGACATGATGCGACACATAACACTAGTACTATGGATATTAACGTCATCTCTTAGATAGAACGAACTTCTTACTTGGCCTAATATTATATTGTATAAAACTTAATTTTTCTTCAATTTCTTAATTTATGTCGCTCGGGACAGTGATGATGTTAATTCTCCAATAATATTAGCAGTATTTTCCGATGATAACAGTTTAATCTGATACGCTAAGGTTAGTTATTCCTGAGAAGATGAGGCAACGAGTCCTTTTAGTTTTCGTTTTTTCACTTTTATATGGCAGTCCCTGAAAGATTTCTCAGGTCTCCATCGGGAAATTCGTAGAATACTCAAATTGCTACTAGATGGCAGTGAATCGAGGAATTCAGACGGAAACGCAACTTCTCCTTCTAACCATGCTTGATTTTCTGTTTCTTTTAAAAAACATTTTAAGCGCATTTAAAGTTTTCAGAACCTGCCACGTTGTATACTTAGAGATTTTTTTTTTTTAGTTTATACCAGTTTTTATCATTTTTATCCCCATCAAACCACATTTCAAAGATATCTCGCCGTTTCATATTATGAAGGTCTACATGGAAAACAGTATAAATTATTAAGTAGAGTAAATATGGGCAGAAGATTTTCACTTATTTACGATAAGGAATAACCACAGAATATGCTAAAATTGATTTAATTTTGGAACAAAAGTACCTTTTTTTAAACTCAATATAAATCTAAGAACAATTTTTTTTACTAGATTTGCTACGATCTTTTAAAGGAAAACTTTCTTTGAATATTAAAACGACACCTGTTATTGGAAAACCTTTTACTTATGTACATATGTGTGTAAATAAAGTTATCAGAAAAATAATTCTTTTTAAATATTTATTTATTTATTAATTTTTAATCCTTTGATTTACTGCACTGAGAATACAGTGGATGGTAAATATAATAATATAATATATGCATGTGTATGTGTGTATGCAGTGAAAATTTATATTTATGTATGTATATGCTGCTTAACTATTTCATAATTACGTTTATATGTATGTATGTATCCATTATAGTTTTTTAACAAGCGTTGCCAAATGTTTCTTATATATTATTACTAAATTTCATGGCTAAAGATACAATACAAACTGCACTTAAGAGGTACAATACATACATATGTACCATATATACCGATATATGTAAAACATAAAATAAATAAAATATCAGAAGGCAATAAAAATTTGCATATACATATGTATATGTAAGTATGTATGTATGTATGCGTGCGTAAAAATTTTATTTATTTAAAAACAATTGCTTATACATACATATAATATTTTTTTCAAAGAAATAGGCAAAAATTTTGTTTTATTGAATGTTTAAAAATTTTAATCAATTTACTTATAATTAAATATTTTTCTTTCAAATGGACTTGCGTATTTTATCTATTAGAAATTTGCTAAAAAAGAAAACTATTATTTTGATTTATTTTAAATTGAAATTTCTTTTCTTTTCTTTTAATAGTTTTTGCTTAAAATTTGGACTTTTAAAATTTTTGTGTTCGTAATTTTATTTGAAATTGACAAAAATTTACTTGTGGCTTATTTTCATTGTTTGCTTTTTGTGTAGTTAAAGTTAAAACTGCACTATTATACGTTGTTGTTTTTTTTACTGTTTTGAAGAATTAAAAATTTTTTCTTGAGTGTTTAGTTGCATTTTATTTTTAATTTTTCTTTTATTTTTTTTTAATGTTATTTAAAAATTAATTATTTTTTTTAGTTATGTAAATTTTCAAATTTCAAATTGTTTTTGTTTTACATGCATTGGCTTATTATTAATTTTATAAAATTGAAAAAAAAAAAAATTAAAAAAAAGCTGAGGACTAATTTTTAAGCATAAATTGCCAAGCAGCGTCGACTGAATTTTTTTGCCGTTAATTCTGTATGCAAAAATAAAGAAAGCTTTGAAAAAATTTCGATTTTCTTCATTATTATTTTTCAAATATTACAATATGTAAACATAAATATCAAAAACAGAAACTAAATGAAATAAATTTCTGAAATTAAAATAGAATTTTTCGAGGGTTTGCTGCATATAAAGGGTGTTTTTTTTGTTTGCCAAACGTGTGGTTTTCAATGAGGCAATATTTTTTTCGGAGTTTATCTTTTGACAGCTGTCATTTGATTTATGCTCAGTTTGGTTTGTCTAAAAAAACACCCTTTACATATACATACCAGATCTAGTAAGAAGTCATCCATTATTTTTGCTTTGAATTGAACCATAGTTAGAACTGCTCGATAACTTTTTGCTATTTTGAAGGAGAAGTCATTCTGCCTCAGTCATAGAAACTCCTGTGCCTGTTGGTGAAAAATTGAGGACAGGCTTCTCTTGACGGCAATTCTTCACTAGCCAAATCATTCATTACATGGACAGGAAGAGATAGTAATCACGTAGTGTGAGGTCAGGACTATAAGGTGGATATATAACAACCTTCCAGCCAAGTTTTTGGAGCTTCTGGCGAGTCACCATCGACGTGTGTGGTCTGGCGTCGCCCTGATGAAACACAATTTCCCTTATTTTGGCCAAAGCTAAGAGCTTCTGAGCGATGGTTACCTTTAGACGGTCCAATTGGTTCGTTCGGTATTTATATAAGAGATAGCGCTTCGGGAGGCCTGTCGTCTAAAATTGCGATAAAATCATGGAAATAGTGGAAACAGACCCTCACGGTGAGCACTTATTTAATTGCTGAGGAACTAAAGATAAGCCAGAAAACTATTTGGAACCATTTGCATAACCTTGGATTCAAAAAGAAGCTCGATGTTTGGTTGCCACACGAACTAATGCAAAAAAACATGATGGACCGAATATCCATCTGTGAATCGCAGCTGAATCGCAACAAAATCGACCCATTTTTGAAGCGTTTGGTGACTGGCGATGAAAAGTGGAGCCCTAACGACAACTTCAAGCGAAATCGGTCGTGGTCGAAACGCGGTGAGCCGGCGGAAACGGTGGCCAAGCCAGGATTGACGGCCAGGAAGGTTTTGCTGTGTGTTTGGTGGGATTGGCAAGGAATCATCTACTACGAGCTGCTCCCCTATGGCCAAACGCTCAATTCGGCCCTCTACTGCCAACAACTGGACCGCTTGAAGGCAGCACCCATCCAGAAGAGGCCATCTTTGATCAACAGAGGCCGAATTGTGTTCCATCAGGACAACGCCAGGTCACACACGTCTTTGGTGACGCGCCAGAAGTTCCCACCTTATAGTTCGGACCTGGCACCAATTGATTACCATCTTTTCCTGTCCATGGCGAACACGTTTAATGGTGAGAAGTAAGCCTCAAGAGAGGCCTGTGAAAAATGGCTCTCCGAGTTTTTTGCCAATAGGGACGTAGTCTTCTACGAGATGAGCATAATGAAGGCAACAAGTTTACGAACAAAACGGCGCATATTTGACTTAATTCGGACAAATGTACACAAAGTTATCATATTTTGATAAATCAATAAAAAAAACCGAACGAACTTTTTACTTGATCTAATATGTATGTGCATATATGATTTTGTTCAGCGTTAATGGTTTAGATATAATTTTTGTAGTCATATTATTTTGTTTTTGTTTTAAATATTTATGTTTTTAATTTTTTAACATTTTTAATTTTAATTTTTTATAACTTAAATTTATTTATTTATTTAGTTTTTTTATTTTATTTTTAATTTTCTCTTTTTATTTTTATATGTCATCTGCTCCAACTACCTTATATAATATGTATGTACCTATGTTTACTTTAGTTTTAAAAATATTTTTTTTTAAGATTTTAATAATATTTTTTTAAAATTTTTTTTTTGAGTGTTTTGTTTTAATTATTGTAGATTTAATTTATTTTTAAAGCAAATATTTCTCACAGCCTTCTCTTGATATTCTTTTTAAAAAGAATCTCTCTTACACAAACACATTCGGCGCAACCAACAAATCGGACACAAACGATTGCTTTTCTCTTATTTAGCTAACACAGTTTTTCAAATTAAAAAGAAAAGAAAAAAGAATTAAAATTTTTCTTATGCCAAAAAAATGCGCAAATGAGTATGTAGTACATGTGCTTGTTTTTATTTAATTGACGCAAAAAAAGATTTGCTTAAAGCTAAAATTTTGCTATAATTTGTTATAATTGGCTTTAAATGTATGCGTAAATATACATACATATGTATATATGTATATATATGTGTATGTTTTTAAAGCTTTTATTTTATTTATAATTAATTTTAAATTTATTTACACTAAAATTATTATTATTAATTTTTTTTTTAAATTATTTAAATCTGTATTTATATACAGCAGCTGGCGGGAGGCATAATATGGAGTAGTAATAATTAATTAATTTACATAATTTAAACGTCAACATGCAGCTGATAGCAATAATTGTAATTTTTTTAATTTTCAAACATTTGAAAAACACAAAAATTAAAAAATTAATGTTTGTAAAAATGCTTTTTTATATGGTCGATTGAAAAACTCGCGATTCTTAGCTCGTTTACTGCCAGTTTATTCCAAATACTTTCTACAATATATTGTTTTGTTAATTAATTAATTACTTGTTTTAAAAAATTGAGTGTGGGTTCGGGTTATTGAATTTAGTGTATTTTTTCCAGCACTTTTCATATTTTTTTTATTGATTTTAATGTAATAGGTATGGCAACTTTTGTTTTGTTGCAGTTGAAATATATATTTCCTTTTTAATTTTCTGCAAAGAGTAAATTTAATTTTCTTAATTTTTAATTTAATAAATTATTTAGTAAATTTTATAAGCATCACTTTTATTATTATTATTTTAATATATTAAAATTTTACTTGAACTTAATTTATTTTTTTCTTTAATTGTTTCAAAATTCGGCATTTTTTCAATCTAAAATTGCGAAATTCTTAATTTTGCAACTTTTACCTATTTACAAGTTTTTTATGTTTTTATGGCATTTTTATTTATTTACTTGATTTCATTTCTTTTTTTCAACGGCTTATATATTGTTATATAGGTATGTATGTATATTTTACTTTAAACAATTTACTAGATAATTTACCTAATATTAAAGACCACAGTTATGAGTTGTTTCGTAAGTAATTTATGTAAGAATTTTTAACTCTAATCAACCCAAACTTATTATTATGGTAAGAGTTAAGAAATTTTCTTAATTTATTTAAATTATTTACTACAATTTTAATTTTTAATTTCTTTTATGCTATTCCAATTATATGGAGATCTAAAGCTTTCGGACTGATTTTGAATTTTATGTCATTTTTTATTAATTAACAATTAAATTAATTAATTATATCATTTTGAGAATTGGGTATTAAAGATTTATTTATTTGGTTATTTTTTTATTTATATTATATTTATGTAATTATTTTAAATTTATATTTTTTGAAATTTATATTTTTTTGAAATTTATATATTTCTTAATTAGGTGTATACTATGTAAGTAATTTTAATTTATATTATTTTTTATATATTTTGTTGTCCATTCTACTCTTCCTATGATTACTTAAGGATAAAGTAGATACTTACCATATATAAATATTTATATACATATTTTTTTTATTCACTTTAAAATAATATGATTGAAATTTTTTTGTATTGCTTAAAAAGTCAATAAATGACAAATTATTTAGTATTTATTAAATTATTAATAATTATAAAATATACTAAAATATTAATTACTATAAAGAAATACCAGAGAATATCTCCTATATATATGTATGTACGAGTATGTTCGAATTTCTTATAATCAAAATTTTCTTCCAAACCTCCTAATCTTTTAAAACCCACGCGAAACAATAAACAAATTTTCTCCTACAAGAAAAAAAAATAAAAATTTAGAAGAGTTGTTATATCCAAACTATTTTTATTCTCTTTTTTACTCATTTCGTCACTTACTATTCGTTATGAACTTTACCAATTAATATAAAAGGATGAAGGAATTAGTACCTTACCTGAAGTGTTTTTTTAAACTTGGTAACTTGCCATATACGATATAAGGAATTTTTCACAAATTATGCTTCAAACTCAACTTCTATACATTTCCTTAAGAAAAGTAATTTATTAAACTGCATTGCCAAATTAAAGCGTGCAAAAAAACAAAAAAAAAAAAACTCGGAAGTTTATATATTTTTTAATTTTAAAATATTTTTTCTTTATAAACTTGATTTTTCTTATCAAAAACCCATGAGCCAAGTGAAATTTCATGGAAGAGGCTTCTTTTTGTATTTAATTTAAAAATCTAAATAAGGCGAATTCACTATTGGTGGCGCCGACGCAAAAAAGGGCGAAAAATTACATCAATAAATTGAAATACAATTACTTTGCCTAAAGCAATTCAAGAAATTAATTTGTGTGCTTACTTATATTTTATTAAAATACTAAATTCAATTACAATTGGAAATTGTTAGTTTACATTTCACTCTTTGCTTGTGGAAATCCAGAGGCGGATAAAAGAAGAAAGCAGCTGTGCAGCCAACTTCACTTTATATGAATTCGCCTTGAACCAAACAAAAGCGAAATGAGAGCGGGCGAAACTTAAATCTTAAGCAATGTCAAAACTGTCGAATTTTGATTATGTCGAAAACTCGATTACTCTAGCCTTCAAGATGAACAATTCAATGGAAAAGTTTAGCATTGTTTAAAGTTAAATTAGAGATGCCATAGCCATACTCATTTTAATCAGAAAACAGCTGATCCAACAATTTTAATGGAAAACACCATATTACCAAAAAAATAATGTGGTTTCACTTAAAATTTTATTCAATTATAAGATTTGTTTACTTTTGCTTTATTTTTTTATACATTTTTTTAAAAAATAATTTTTAAATTTTCTAAAATAACAAAATTAAAAATAAGGTGACAAAATCTTGAAGTTAAAATTCATTTTCGTTATAATGACAAAAAATCTTTTATGTCAATTTTTTATTGAGCGAAACTACCTTACTTTTTCTGTTGCATGGGCAACACTGTTACCGGTTATTGGAGCCATACCATAATGCCGTGGCCGAAACCATACCATAGTCATATAACCATTGATTTTTGGTTTTTCTACAACATAACCACCACAGCTCATAAAAATGAAGGCTTGGCTGAGAGACGTTAATAATATGTTGAAAGTTGAAGGTTCAATATTATTATATTATTAATTGTGATTTCTGTATCTTCCACAATGGAGCAATTAGTGAGTGAAAAAATATTTTTTAAGGAAATTAGAAATTTAGAAAAAAATTACACAGGAGGTGGCGCTTCTGGGAAAAGGCATTGTGCGCTAATTTTAATCTAAAAAAATACATATTATTCCGCGCATTATTATTATATTTTTTGTAGCTACTAAATATTATTTTGTATCTATTTTTACAAAATGAGATAAAGTACATCAAAGATCAAAGGACGATAAGCATAGTGAGTTGTATCCGGCTCATCATTTCAATTTATGCCGATTTACGCCGGCATTTATGGGAATTGATCGTTTGACAGCCTCACAACGCGTTAAAATTGTTAAAACCCACTGCAAAAATGGTGATGTAAACCTGGTTCTGTTCTGAAAACCTGCAAATAATTGGAGGTAAGCACCTACACCCACAAAAGCTTACTGCCTGGTGCGTTCTTTGGTCCGGAGGTGTGATTGGACCTTAATTCTTTGAAAATGACAACGGCGAGTCTTTCAGTCTGTTCATTCAGAGCATTATGATGACCAACTTTTTAGGGCCAGCAACACGACTTGGACAGTTTGTGGCTTCAACAAAATCGTGCCACACGACACACAACACGCGCGTATATGGCTTTATTGCGGAGGAAATAACCCGGTCGTGCAAGCTATCGTCTTGGCGATGTCAATTGTGCCGAGATCGTGCGATTTGACACTGTTATGCTACGCGAAAGACTGTGTTTATGTGGATATATCTTTAACTCTTGAACACTTAAAGACCAATATAAGTGGTAAAAAGTGCTTAAAAATTATTGCAAACGGATCGAGGATTGCAAAAGTTCGTGAGGCCAAGGTTCAAGCTTTACAAATAGGAATTTCATGACAAAATATTTTAACTGCATTTTATATACGTTTACTTTCGAAACCGTAAAATGGATAACCCTGAACTTCTAGCAAAATGAGAGGTTACGCTCAAAATGTATGTTAGTTGAATTTTTAAGCATGTTCGGATTCTGGAACAATTTTTTTTTGAATTCCTTATTAATTTTATATACATTTAAAAATCAATATCCCAAGTTTTTCTATGGCAATCCATATTCGAACATTGTTTTTGTACTTAAATTACTTTTTTTTAACAAATAAATGCATTATCAATTTTCTCGTCAGCTTTGTTTACAATTTTCAAATTGAAATTAAAGGCATCAGCTGTTTGTGGTTATGTTTATTGTGGTGACTATGGTTACGGCTGTGGCCTTAAGGTAGGACGCACTTTTAATTTAATCTTAAGTCTGCATAACTGAGCCATAACATAGTGCCAAGCGCATAGAAACGCTTATTGTATAATTAGTTTCAAATTTCTCTTCCAAAATAATTCAGATGTTTTCACAATACATTTTTTTTTTTGGTTTTTAGCAAGTGTAAAAATTTTACTTTGTACGCTTTTATGCTTTGAAAAGGTTTAATATTCAGATAATGTAGAAAAATGAGGGAAATAATTTTTTAAAAATAACTATGTGCTCTCTGAGAGCAGTTTGGATCCAAAAAAAAAATAATAATTTGCATTAATTAATAATTTTTTTAATCAGATAAGGTTGGTAACACTGAATGTGCAGCTGATTTTATATTAATTAAAAAATAAATATAATTTCTTTAAGCAGTAGTCTACATCAGAGGCTTGAAAAATGATTTTTTTTTTTAAATATATTCTAAAACTCTCCAACAATATGCGCCCAAAATTTCAGTGGCCAATTCGACATATTTTAGAAGCTAGAGCAGTTTTAGTGGCTGAGCGCCGAGCAGGTTCGAAGGTTCGGGCAGAATTTTGAAGCGCGTTTTCTCGAGTTTTCATTTTAACAGCTCTTAGAAAACGCTGAATGTCCGATGGAAAAAAATCAAAATGATTTAAATCAAAGTATAAAATTATCTTCTATTTAAACTAAAAAAGTTGGACAAAGGTATTAGTTGGAATATTTTTTCTGGAGCTTGAAGTGAGTTTTTTTTTTTTTTTAAAAAAAAAAAAGATGTTTTTTCAAACGTCGAGAAAATTTGGTATTTTCCAAATTTCGGGTATATTTTTTTTTAGTTCATATAGAAGAGACACACGTAAAAATTAAAAAAAAAAAATTGGTTCGACTGTTTCAGTTGCATCGCACGACCTCCATCACCGGCAACGTTTCACGAGTTTAGACTGCAGCCGCTTCAGAAAACTCATCACAACATTACAAAATTCCAATATTTTTTGATACTAAAAATTGTTTTTTTAAAGCTTAAATAAAGTACATTATTGTCTGAAAATTTCTTTTACCGTAATATATTTCTTTCCTTTAAAAAAAATGTTGAAAAAACGCCTTTTTTCGTGTTCAAAAGGAGGCTACTGCCTTAAAACTGCTTTAATAAATTGCATTTTATTATTTAATTAATTCTGAAAATTATAAATTTATTGCAATTAAAAGCCTTTTGCCAACATAACCTATATATGTACATTACTCTGCATATATGTATATGTGTATGTATGTATAAACGCCCTCCCATTGTTAATTTTATTTTATATATTATATAATCTACGTGAGGATAGTAAAATTAGTGTTTTACATTTTTAATTATTGAAATTTGTATCTTATAAATATATACATACATATATAATATTTATACAATAGTCAAATGTATGTTTGTATGTATGTATGTGTGTATCTATATTTGAAAATATTGGTGTTTTTTTAATGCCTTTTAATAAGCATTTATTTACCTAAGAATTCAAAGCTACAAAATATGTACATTTTTCTTTTTTGTATAAATGTTTTTTATTTTATTTTTATTTATATTTTTGTTTTTATTTGTTTTTTTTTAATATGTATGTACATTTATTAAATTTTTTCATATGCATAAAAGTGCAATTTAAATTCTTTTTTTTTAATTTTTTATGCAAAGTCAGTGAATGTGTAGATAATATGCACATATGTACATATATACACCGAAATATGTAAATTAAAATCAGTTAAATATAACTTCTTTTGCTTTTATGTTATAGGAAATATATGTATGTATGTATGTATGCATGTGATTTTGTTTGGAAAAAATGCAATTTTTAATAACAAATTTTTGGTTCAACCACTTTTTACAAATATTTACTTAGCACCAATTAAAAATATGTATATGTATATATATGTATATGTGTGTGTATGTAATATTGTGATGTAAATGATATTTTCTGCTATGCATATGTTTTAATTAGTTTACATACATATGTTTATGTACATATGTATACATGTATATGTAGGTAAATGATTTGTTCGTTTATTTTATTTATTTATTTATTTTTTAATTTATTTGCCAAGTCATTGAAGTAGATATGTTGTTCTAGACTACTTTAGGGTATTAATATGTATTGAAAAATAATAATTTATTCATTTTTTTTTTTTAAATTTTCTTTTCATAAAAGTGAAAGATTTAATGGTGATAACATAACATTTTTGTGACAATAAGTGCCTGATTTTTTTTAGTATTAATTGTATATTATTTTTTATTTGAATTAATTTTTCATGAATTTCAAAAATTTATTTGAAATTTTTTTTTATTAATTATTTTTTTATTTTTCATATATACAAACTACTATAGTTTTTAAATTATTAGCAATTAATTATTATTTTTTATGTACCAGATTTCTGTATTTTTTTTTTTTTTTGAAATATTTATATGTAAGTGTGTAAATATTATTTTGAGACAATGAGAACCTAGTATGTATTGTTCAATAGTTTATATACAACTGCATTGTTGGTAGTTACAGTAAGAAAGTGTATTTTATTACACAGGGATTTCTTTTTTTAGTTTTGCAAAAATTATTATCTTTTTTCATAATAGAAGTGTTTTAGAAAATTTAATTTTTTTCATTTGTTAATGTCATATTACAATTATTTCTTTAATTACTCAAAGTGAGATTTTTTTTTTACAATTTTATTAAGACTTTTTAACTAGCATTATTAAGTGTTTTTTTTTCGAAATTATTAAAAAAAATTTTTTTTGTTTATATTTTACATTTTAAATTTTAAATTTTTTATTACATAATTTTTAGTGATTTTTTTCATATTTTTAATATTTTCACATTTTTTATTAGCATTTTCAATTTTATTAATTTTTTTTGCTATTTTTTACAATTAAATTTTATATAATTAATTCTTTTTTTTTCATTTTCAGATTTCTGATACTCACTAAGAACGTTTTTTTTTTCACATCTGATTTGACTTTTGCACTGATTTATTGTTATTTCGAAGTATGTATGTATGTATGTAAAAAATGTGCTAAATTCATATGCCTACATATGTACTAAACACATAAATATATATGTATTATATACACACATATACATCTTCTAGACGTTACTACCGTTTTAGTAAATATTCTTAACTGGCAAAAATTTGTTACTACACCAAACACCATCAATCGATTGACTGTTTCCTTG
Source organism: Ceratitis rosa (assembly GCA_037013455.1). Classification (NCBI taxonomy): domain Eukaryota; kingdom Metazoa; phylum Arthropoda; class Insecta; order Diptera; family Tephritidae; genus Ceratitis; species Ceratitis rosa. The sequence continues at coordinate 18,813,814 of JAWMAG010000054.1, forward strand.
CTACAACAGCAACAACAACAACAAACATGTTTAAGGCGCATCACATTTCTACTTTATATGTATGTTTGTATATACATATGTAATTGAGAGCAATTCTCCTCCTCTCCTCATCTCTCCAGCCCCAATACACTTCACCAGCCACCGGCTGTCCCTCCTTCGCACTGCAACGCTTGAAGTTATAAATTGAAGAAGCTATTTGTTATAACTGTAAACACGATGGTGGATACGGCGAGCGGCGTGATGCGATGCAATGATGCGGTGCTATTGCCAGCCAATATTTCGGCGCGTTTTCGCATGCGTTCCTGGCAGAGAGCAAATAGAAAAGCAAACAATAAAAAACAAAAACAAAAAAAGAAGAAGAAAAGGAAATAAATAAATAAAAAATAAATTAAAATTTCTAAAGTTTTATTTAACTAAATTAAATTACCTGATATTTATTATCCTCGCCAGGCGGATCCAAACATTCGAATTCACAACAGCGTTCGCCTACACGGAAGTTCTTACAGAACTGTAATTTATAAGAAGAATAAATTGTTTAATATTATTTATTTGTCATTTAATTAATTTTACGCTTAAATTCCATATAAGGCTTTATGCGCTTAACTGAGCTTAACTGTGCTTTCGAAAATGATAGTTGCACAAAAAGCGTTGGAAAGCGCTGAAAGCTCGATGGCTTGTAAAACTTTATGCCCAATTTACTCACATATGGTGGATCACAGTAGATGGCCTTGCACCAGAGCGGCTCTGAGTGATAGCAAACACACAAACTGCAAACACCCGGTCCGGGCACATACAACATGCCATGATTAACCGAATTGCCTTGGAAGTCAATGCAGTCCTCTTCTAAAGCGGCTGTGAAAACAACAATAATAATTTTTTTTTTTTATTAATAAATTTTTTTAATGTAATTTAATAAAATTAAATTTTATTTTTTTATTATTATTTTTTTGAAACATTATACATATGTATGTATTTCGAGCGTATATAAACCATGAATAATTTACAAATAGTAATGGTAAAGGAAGATGGGTAGAAGTTTACGCCAGTCCGCAACGTTTTTCTCTGCCATACACCTGGGGATGGCCATAAACGATTCTTTCACATTTGGTTCACGCAGTTCAAGTCATCCGGTCTGAGACCAAGCATCCTCTGGGTAACCAACAAACAGCCGTTTGGAGGCAAGCTAAAGTGAGAAAGTGAATCCCTTCGCGGTTGTGACTAGGATTTGGGACCAATTGTATGAAAAAGAGATCCCCAAAGAAAAATTAAACAAAGCCTCCGATGAAAGACCTCCCTTTTAATGACGACTCCCGCAAATATTTTAAGGATCACGATTTGAGGGCATGCATCTGGAATGTCCGGTTCCTTAATTGGGAAGGTGCTGCTGGCCAGCTGGTTTATATCCTCTTGAAATTAGAAGATGACATCACCGCCGTCCAAAAAAAGCGATGGACTTTACAAGGAAAAAGATGAGTCCTTGTAAAATCTACCACCGGGCACAAATAAAAGAACGCAAATTTTGTATTGGATTTGTGGTGGACGGGAGACTCCGTCGCCGAGTACTGACACATTCACCCCGTCTAGCCACAATTCGTATCAAAGCGAATTTTTCAATGTATCGCTTATATGTGATCACTGAAGTTTTCTAGCAGCACCTAGAACACGCCTATGAGCGCTGTCCCGTTACTATGTGAAAATCATGTTTGACGATTTTAATGCCAGATTAGGCAAAGAAGGCATCTTGGGTGAAACATCCCCTAATGAATTGAGGCTGATCAACTTCGCCGGGGCCCGAAATATGGTTGTATGTAGCACTAGATTCCAGCACAAAAATATTCACCAAACTACGTGGCTGTCTCCAGATCGAAAAACTCTCAACCAAATCGATCATGTTGTGATTGACGGAAGACATGTCTCCAGTGTTCTTGACATGCGTACATTCCGAGGATTCAACATCGACTCGGATCACTATCTTGTTGCAGCGAAGTTACGCACGCGCCTCTGGGTATCGAAGAACGCCCGTCAACAAACAAAAGGAAAGTTCGACGTCGAAAAGCAGCAATCACAATAGACTGCCGAACGATTTTCTACTCGACTTGCACTCCTGCTCTCTGAGAGCAGTCATCAGCAACTCCGTATGCGGAAACTGTGGAACAGCCTTTCAAGTTCTCCATGTACAGCTGCAAACGAATCTATTAGATTTCGGTAAGGTCGCAAAAACAGTTGATACGTTGAGGACTGCCGTGTCGCGGTGGAGAGCAAGCAGACTGCCTACCTCGCAACCTTGCGATCAACCACAACACGTGTGGGGTGGAATAGATCCCGAGAGATGAAGAGGGAAGCAAGACGCATCTGCAGACAAAAAAAGAAAGAGGTCGAGATGCGTGAGTATGAAGAGCTTGACAAGCTGGCGGATAAGGGTAATGCTCGAAAATTATGTGAGAAGATAGGATGACTTACCGAAGGTTTCACGACCGGAGCAGACTCCTGTAGGGCACAAAGTGGTGATCTAGCAACCGATGCCAGGTGCATACTGAATTTATGGAGGGAACACTTCTCCAGCCTGCTGAATGGCAGTGAAAATGGAACACCAGGAGATGGCGAACCCGAAACCCCAATCGATGACGATGGAAAAGACGTTCCATTACCTGACCATGAAGAAGTTCGGATAGCCATCGCCCTCTTAAAAAACAACAAAGCGACTGGAGTTGACCGCCTACCGGCAGAGCTGACAAGGTGCATGCATCAGTTACTTTGCAGAATGTGGTCGGACGAATTGGAATCTAAGTATGCTCTGCTCAATCCATATAAAGAGATACCTCACAATCTGTGCCAATTACCGCGGGATCAGCCTCCTAAATATGGTTTCTGAGATATATTTTAAAATTCAGAACTGGATGGTTCACGCCCGTCCGAAATATCCCCCCCCCCCCCTCATATTTAATTTATTTAATTCGATCACCCCCAAAGGCTATGACTTTAATTTCCCATTTAATGACTAAGTAATTGCGATTTTCTACTCTTTAAAATTACCGTTATATGGAAAGTGGGTGTGAACTCAACCATTTGCAATAGCGACCGCAATTGTGATATAAGGAATATGTGAACCGAGTTACCGTGTACACTGGCTGGATGACAAGAAGACAGACGGACTAACAGACATGGCTAAATCAATTTGTCTCGTTATTCCATAAAGTTTGATATATTGTATCATATATATTTATATGAGGCGGCCGCAGTAGCAGAATGGTTAGGATTGCGTACTATCATTCGAATGGGAAGAATTCAAATCCTGGTTCGAACCACAACCAAAAATTATAGAATTTTTTTTTGCCACTACGTTCGCCCCTCGGAAGGAAATGGCCTCCTTAGTATGGTACTGAAGCTGCAAAAAATTTAAGTGATTATTACACAAACGAACCAAAACACGAATGAGCCCCGGATGAAAAACAAATCTTAATCCCCAAAACACTACAAATTTGGGACCAAATAAATAAAGGCGAATGCCTACAAACTCGACCAAAGGAACTAAGTTGAGGCGTTTGGTTCTGTTACACCTCTTCTGCCGTGTGGTATAAAAATCAGATTAAATTTCAAACTTCTCTGCTGAAATGTCCTAATGCTCAGTGGCTTTTGCGCATTGTGTTCGAAGATAGTATAATTAGCCAATGGCAATTGGCTGCCTCGCAGCAGCGATTTGATTCTCTGGAACTATTCCTTTTTTTTTTGTTGGAGTTCGGGGAGGATAAGTGCTGCGTCAACCAACCAGAGATGTTTCATGACCTAAAAAACATGAAAATGAACTATCCATTGCAGTCACTGAGGACGACACAGTGGAAAATGTATTGAAAAATTGGATTAACAGATAGAAAGAAATGGGCTACTGCAAGGTCAGTCACAGCATCCCTTTTTCTATCTAAACAATTGTATAAGTCAAAGTATCTATCTAAAGCTGTATAACAAAATTAAACAGACCTAAATTGTACTAGATTATATATAGGAAGATGATATCTCTCATTTTTTTCCTCTTTCTATTACCGTGTATCTCTCCTTTCATTTGCCGTTCGCACTACACGATCACACTCGCCTCGGCTACACACTCGCCTGTTTACTCCTCAAGTTCAGCGCGCGAAAAAAGGTTATCTTTCAAAAAAGGTCTTGAAATGCCTAATCTCGGAAAGGCGATGTCTGGTTTGGCGAAGAATAGCTGATACACCAAATAATGAGATTAAAGCAGTAGTATGCCTTAGAGGTTTCAAAAAAGACATTTTTTTCTTAAATCTATTTTAAAACTATCCAAGAATATGCCTGGATCCTAGAGCAGTTTTAGTGGACGAGCGATGAACAAGTTCGGGCAGAACCTTATGTTCGACCGAAAAAAATCAAAGTGAACTAGCTTTAGTATTAATTTAATTTCTATTTGAACTTAAAAAGTTGGAAAAAAATATTATTCAAATTATTTTTTTGCAATTTGAAGTGAATTTTTTTTCCAAAAAAAAATTATTTTTTTTTCAAACATCCAAAAATTTGGAATTTTCCAACTTCTTTGGTATTTTTTTTTAGTTCATATAGAAGAGAGACTTTTAAAAATGAAAAAAATGGTTCGACTGTTTTAATTGCATCGCACGACCGCCAGCATCGGCACTATTTCAAGAGTTCATACTGCAGCCGCTTCAGAAAACTCATCACAACATTGGAAAATTTCAATATTTTTTGATGCCAAAAATAATTTTTTGAAGATTAAATGAAGTATCTTATTGTCTGAAAATTTTTATTACCGTAATAATTTCATTCCCTTTAAAATAAATTTTACGAAAAAACGCATTTTTTTGGGTACTAAAGGAGACTAATTCTGCCTTAAGAGAGGAGACTGCCGCGAAAGATGAAAACTAAGCCACGATGCTTATCAGTGCGATATGAGCTAATGCGTCAATTAAAAATACAACAAATTTAAGTAGCTAAAATTAATTTGTAATAAAACGAAGAAATGTAAATTAGTAAACTGAAATTTTCTGGTTCAGAGATCAAAAGAGCGAGATTAGCTTATCAAAATCACAAACAAGCGATGCATCTAAATAATTTCCCTAATGCGCATTAAACTGTTGTGAACTAATAAGTTTTTAAATCAGTAAATCTGATCTGAGAGTAAATAAAGATTTGATTTATTTATATTTAAGTTTTAGTATTTTTTTTGTTTTTTTTTTTTGAAATGTGTTTAAATTGAGGAAGTGTTACATCAGCATTGTTTTGTAAATATTTAAATTTTTATACAATTAGTCGTGTGTATATAAAGGGTGCTCCACTTCGAGGTTCCCTACTTTTTTAATGAAAAAAGACATCACAGAAAATTCTAATTTAATGGGTAATATTTATTATCATTCGAAGGAACATGCTTTGGCATTTGTCTTTTGAAGATTATCTCTTTCAAATGTTGGCCCATCCGTTGAGTCCAATTTTCGATGATTGATATTTGAGCATTTCGGCTGTAGACTGGCGAATGACACGAGTGATGTTTTGGTCCAAGGTCTGAATTGAAGCGGGATTGTCCGCATAGACTTCAGATTTTACATATCCCCACAGGGAAAAGTCTAACACGATCTTAATGGTCAATCGACCGGACCAAAACGTGAAATTATCAGCCTACCGTAGTGTTTTCTCAATAAATCCGTCCATCCATCCGATGGGTGGGAAGTGGCGCCGTCTTGTTGAAACCAAATGTCGCTGAGATCACGTGCTTTATTTTCAGGCATCAAATAGTCGGTTATCCTGGCACGATAACGGTCGCCATTGACGGTTACGTTCTCACCGGCATCAATTTTCAAGAAATATGGACCGATGATTCCACCGACCCACCAACCATACCAACCCATTGTGTTTTTCTGAATTAAATGGCAGCTTTTGAATCTCTACAGGTTATTCTTCGTCCCAAATGCGGCAATTTTGCTTGTTTATATTCCCTTTGAGTCAGAAGTGGGCCTCATCGCTGAAAGAAATTTTGCTCGTTGGGTTTTCTTGCAACTTTTCAAGGGCTCTATGATGAAATGCCAAACAATCCTGAACAAAAGTAACATGACAGCTTGACACGACTCACGAGTGATCTGTTGAAAAAAGTACCTTTATTTGGATCACCCGTTACGTAATGACGTACTTTTAAAGGTAAGGTTTGATTAGGTCACCCTGGCCGGGTTATGCGCCTTACAAATACATGCTTGTCCTTTGTAGTGCCAGATGGAGGCCAGTTTTATTGCGTACAATGCCTTTCGCGAAGTTCAAGAGCATCCTAATATCCAAATTTGAAGCCTGTAAACTGCGAGGCTCCGAGGTTCCGAAGGTATCTAAAATGAGAAGGCCAGACAGACACAGATGCGGTGTTTTAACATCTCACTAATTCCTTCCTACCAGCACTTCCCGTGGTCCGTCTGTGGTACTTCATTAGGTCAACAATTGTCCTGCAGTAAGCAAGAATGGGTATATCCTTTGCTGCTATTGCACATGGTCTTGATGGTTCTCACTACGATCTGGTACCCAGCTCTTTGGGAAATTTCCTTTTAGATAGTTAGTATTTAGCAACTGGTTCCCTGGCAAGGCGGATCGCACTTTTGGTAATCTCATCAGCTGTTTCGTTACCCATAGCGCCCTTGGGGCTTGGAACCCAGTATACACGTATATGCAACTGTTTCCTCTCAATCGCCCTGTCTACTGCTTTTCTGCTTCTGGGAACATTTTCTGATGCAATATAATGTGGGATTACTTGCATCCTGGCTTTCGATATATATGTTGATATTTTGTATACTTGGAAAATACTGCGGTACTCTGGAAGCTTAAGGGGATGTCTGAGGTCTAGCTTTGCGTGTTTAGCTTTTTTATATCCATGTAGATATTATAAGTTTCACTGACGAGTCTCATGATCTTGCGTCACCCGCCCGCCTTAAACGTAGCTTGGAACCATCTATTCCAGATAAAGCATAGGGCTATTTTCTTTAGGTTATTCCGAAGCTTTCACCAAAAGCCATTAATCTCATGACGAATTTCACTGCTCTGTGGTCTCCACTTTGATGTAGATTGGTTGTAGGTCAAGTAATGTTTCAAGAAACGCCGTTGGAACTGCTGTAATTGCTCACGAAGTGGTGTGTGCAGGGGTCCACTACACCAGAGCGCCGTAGAGCATTATCGGCTTAACAAACGCCGTATAACACTGATGCATGATGCCAGTGGACACGCTCCATGTGGTACCAAGCATCTTTCCACATGTGTAAGGGGCACCTATTAAGCTCCTCATACAAAACCATTAGCCGTTCGGAGGCGGCTTAGTATAAGTTGTAGGTCCCTCCATTTGTTGGAAAACATCAAGACGCAAAACCACAAATTGGAGGAGGAGCTCGGCCGAAAAATGCTCAGCGGTTACAAAGCACCAATTATTATTAAAAGGCACCACTCGCCTCTTTCAACCTTTCCTCTATATTCAGCTGGCTCCACCTCATTGAGTGTCGGGGGTTTCGACGTGAGGATTTTGTACCTTCTTGTGAACAGTACTGCACCCAGTTTTTCCGTCTTTACCTTTAAGTTGGCTGAGGTCGCCCATCGATGTACGACCCTTAGAGCGCTTTCTCTTACTTTACTGATGGTATCCAGAAATTTCCCCCTAACAACTACCGCACAGGCAATTAGTTTGCATACTTTCACTATGAATTTACCCAGCAGCTTATGCGCTACGAGTAGCCGCAGGAGTGGTGACAACAGAAGGTTAAGGTCAAACGAAATTATTTTCTATTTTATTTATTTATTTTTTCTTTTTCTTTTTGTTTTTTGTCTCTTTGTGCACCACTTTTGTTGTCAGTTATCTTCAACTTGGGATTGCTTATGGAATATCAGGCAATTTCATGCCGCCATCAACCGAACCGTTAAGTTACATCTTGCAATAACAATTTCGACCAACACCAAAGCACCACAGAGTATTAAGTCAATTTAAACCAGAGAGCGAATAGGCAGGCAACCGACGCGTCACTATAATGTATTTAAAAGTCACGGAGCGACGACGCAGGGGCTCGGCACATCATGCTGTGCGCTGGGTTTGGTGAGGTCGGTGGGTGGGTGGAGGGGAGATAGCTTGGACCACATCTGGTTGACAGTGTGTTGACAAACAATAAAACAAACAAATTCAAAAAAAAAAAAATAGCAGCGAAAATTGGGTGAACGAGATGAACGAGAAAAAAGCGTACTCGAAGACAAAGACACTCTTCTTCGCTCAAATGCATAAACAAATGCCAACACTCAAACAAATCACACACACACGCACACATTGTGTTTGGGGAAGCCATTATGTTTGCTTGTTTATGGGTGGCAAATGCATTTCCGTTGCGAATTATACGCCTTGCACGTGTTCCAACTCGACTTTACGCGGCGGGCGCGCAGGAAGGATGTGCCAAGCGGCACACTTCTTTAGCTATGAATATGCTCTAACTCTCTCCCTGTATCTCTCTCTCCCTCTCTCTCGCTCTCTCTCTCTCTCTCTCTTGGTTGCACGGAGTGTCCTTGGCTTTGCGCAAACGCGGCGAAAATTAATTTTTGCTCTCAACTCGCGTGCGGCTCGAACCGGGTTCGATTGCAACCAACCATTTTTTTGCCTGCTGATTTTCCATTTGCTTTTTTCCTTTTTGTCTTTGTTCTTTCTTCTTTGTGTTCTTCTCCTCTCAATGCTTACCGACCAACCAGTAAATAGCCGCATATAACCGCCGCATCGAGCAGATGTTGTGCGTTCGCTTGCTACCAATGTGTGTTGCACGTCTAGAGCGGCAAAGAGCCCGCATGCAGGATGGCAAGCATGGTAAAAACCGAGAAAAAAAAACGAAATAAATGGTGGTGGCAAGCGAGCTTTAATGTGAGAAATATGGTGTCTGAATGACTGAACCACTGCATTTCGCTTCCCCTAACCGCGCACATTCGGCCGCACACATACACATATGGGTCTATAGATTTGTTTGTTTGCCCGCGGTGAAGGTTTTGTTTTACGTAGTCGCCCATTTGGCTTGGCTCAGCTTGGCTCAGCTTTGCCTAGTTTTGTATGTTTGTATTTACATATATATGTACGTGTATGTGCATGTATGTTTGTTAGTATGCTTGTATGTAGTACTGTTCACTGCGCTATCGTTGATGATGCTGTTTTTGTTGTTGTTACTGCTCTTGTTGTTGTTGTAGTTTTTATTGTTATTGTTGTTGCATGCATCACCTCAGCTGCTGCCGGTTCTTCTGTTGCCCTGTTCTCTGTTGTCGTCTGATGTTGGCGTCTGCTTGTCGTTGCACCTTACGACGCCCCCAACACCGCCGCCGTCGTCGTCGTCGTCATCGTCGTCACACTCGCTCATTGCATTTTGTGCCAAATTGGTTAACGCTCAGTTCGTGGTTACTCAGTTAGTTAGTGCCAACTTTGTTGGACGTGTACTTCCTCTGCTTTGTTTTTTATATACATACATATATACATATATGTAAATATGTGCGTGTTTAACGGCATTTTCCGTAAACTCATTATTTAATGAATTTAAATTCTTGAAATGAGGCTGATTATGTTTTTTGGAGCTCTAAAAGTACATTTGGCAACCCTTCTGATATACATTTATATAGGTATATATGTATATGTTAATTAATATGAGTCTCTTTAGATTTCATCCAAAGTGCTTGGCCACTGTTTTCTAGTGATGTGGACTCTTATTAGATCAAGAGCGCTACGGATCCATACTTTAAGGATGTCAGCCGCAATGGTCGAGTGGTTAGGTGGGCGTACTGCCTTTCGAGAAAACATGGTTTGAATTTTAGACCAAGCAACATCCAAAATTCTGGGCATGCTGTTTCAGTCGCAAAGCTATACTCAATTCCTATTCTTGCGTCCACGTCGCGCACCCTGGAAGCGTCAGCAACCCTTGTGCAAGATGCGGTGAGCAACCCGTGTGGAGCCTTGGGTCACGGCTAATGAGAGAGGAAGCTTCAGTGGAGCCACTCCAATTTATTCGGTTTAAGCAACAACAATTGTAAGAAGGTTTTTAGCTCACTAAGCAGGACAACTCATCATCTCTATAATCTCAGTCCTAGGAGCTAACGAGTTATCCAAGTTCTTTTGACAAATGTGAAGTCGAGATAGTAGATTGGATGCCATAAGGTACCACACCTTGTATAAGTAGTTTCATTGAGAACACCAAAGGGCTTGAACGCAGTCATGAAATGTGATAGGAGGAATACTAAGATCTTACAATAGTGTTGCATCTACGACTAATTGGTTCCGAGATTGAAACCTCTCGGGCAGCACTCCTACATATCTACCTACCTCCATAAGCTTAATAAGCTCTTCTGTTCGGTACGCCAAAGGTCATACGTTATGTATGGAGACTTAACAGTCTAATGCTTGAGAAGACGGGCATGCAGAAAAGCTGACAGTTCTATTTGAAGAGCGCAAAACATATAAGAACTATGTAGCGCAAGTAGCAATTTCTCAGTTTTTATGCGACTAAACTACCTCGGGTAGAACAAGCGTCGTGAAACGAAGCAAATGAAGTGAAGCGAAATTTAGGTGGGGCCTACATCGTGCTCTGGCCTAAGTAAGTGCTCCCAAAGTAATGCTACATCTCCCTTTCCCAATCTTTGTTCGAACACCTAGCCATAGTTGCCACAGAGGCCCAATTTTCTACCAACTGAGGCCGTATGTCAGCACCAACGCACTGAATATTCTCTTCCAAAGTGTCAATCGTGTCGGGCTCTACTAAGTATAACCTAGCGGTGCCAAGTAGCCCGATCTTGGAGGCAACGTCAAATTGATTTTCAAATAAATATGGACCAATTATTCTCTCTGCCCATAGAGCACACCAAACTGTGGCTTTTTGAGGATTTAACGACGTCTGAACAATGGCTTGTGGATTATCGTCATTTCAAATGCCTAACTTTTATTTATCAATACACCCATTCAGCCAAAAGTGAGCTGCATCGCTGAACAAAATTCATTTTGGGCCTATTCACCGAAAGTGCGAAGCACTTGATAGTCGTTCGACTTTAATTCTTGTACGAGTTGGATTTTGTAAGCCCGAAATCCGAAATCTTTTCGCGAAATCTGTCATAAAGTGTATGGGCACAGCTGATTTACTCATTCGGCTCTTCTTCTATACGCTGTTCGACAGCAGGAAAAAGCGCTTTTGGTACGCACTGTAAGGCGTCTCTGAGGATGTGCATTATCCACAAGAGTAAAAGTGGTGCGAAACCGATTTATAGTTGCACCGACTCTGTCCGAGTATTGGACGCCGAACCGAATCATTGTTTTGGTAATAAATTTGCAAACTTTGTGTCGCAGTAAGTGGGCTCATATGAATGGCTAACCCAACTGAGCATAAATCAAGTATGAAAAAGATCAAATCCAAAAAAATTATTGCCTCATTGAGAACAAAAACTTAAAAAAAAACCAACAACTTTATATATTTCGGCATTCATATCGATTTTGAGACCCTTCCGGCCCCTAGTTTGAGTATTTTTTGGGTATGGTTGATTTTATTTAATAAATTTAAAGATTATAAAAAGATAAAAAACATTTTTTCTACATGAAAGTTCACAGCAGAAAAGTTCTGAAAAAAAAACTCAAGAAAATTGCTGCGGTTTCTTAGAGCATAAGGAAGACTCTATCTTGTTATTTAGTCTTTAGGTCTTATTATTTGTGACCTTTTTTAAATTACTCATTTCATTTTACAACATTTTTCACACATTATTTCGCATTTTTTTCCTACTTTAACTTACTACTCATTAGTGGCGCGCACTTTGCTTGCAGTCACTACCACTACGAAAGGTCTTAAATGTATGGATTTCTTCTCGCGGAAATTTGGAGCAAAATAGTTTATACTCGTACATACGCTATGTAAAATGTATATGCATACACATATGTATGTACGAGTATAACGTGAGTAGTAGGTGCTCTTAATATTATTTTTTTTATTTATTTTTCCTTTGCACCAACATTCGACTCACAGACTTTCTTCGTCGTCTCCTTCTTAAGGCTTTTGAATAATTAAAACCGCGCACTGTTTGTGTCAGCTGAGTGACAGCACAGCAGAATTTTAGTAGCTTGACTTGACTTTGCACACATGAATCTAAGTGTGTGAGTATGTTTGGTATGAGTACATATATAAGTACTCATTCACATACTCTCACGTGTATTTTTATAACTGTACAAATGTGGGTGTAAGTTTTTTTTTCACTTTACTTTTGCAATAAAATGACGTGGGTTGGCTGACGGATGATGGCATATCTTGAATATGAAGGAAGAAAAAAAAATCATATTTTGCACCTAAAAGTAGGCTTCTACATATATTATATTTAAACACACGTTACTCAGCCAGCCAAAGGCGCTGAGGCTGTTAGCAGCGCTCCTCCTGGGAGGTAACAGCGGAAATAGATTTACACGCTGGAGATATTGACGACTGTTACTATGTCAGCGGTCGTTTTTTGCCACTATTGGAACACACTATATATATATATGTACATATGTACATATGTTCTCTCATTTAAAGTGCGAGATGAATGTCGTGTTTAAAGGAAATGAATGAATTCGCGCGTGCATTGCTTGCGTGTGGAATATCTCGCTAACCGACTTGGCCAAATTTTGAAGATAGATAGAGAGATAGAGAAAGAGAGAGATAAGGCGTGCATGGAAGTAAATTAAACGGATTTTGATGAAATTAAAAATAGAGGATGAAGCGTAATAAACGTGTAACTAGTTTATTAAGCGAAAATTTGGTTGATTTAATTTTGTTAATTAATTTTTTTACGAGTTTTTGCGTTATTTTACTAAAAGTCATGTAAAGAATTTTTGAATCTAGGTGATCTCATTAATTGGAGGAGAGCCCGCTGTTAATGTGCGTTATTTTATAGTTTAAAACTTTACGTGTGTAATCCTCTCTTGCCATTTCAGTGTTTTTATAACATAATTAAATTGTTTTCGGCCCAAGGCTGGCAGTTAGCCGGATTATATCATTACAATCTAACCTCATATGCATAGATTTTTAGTAGAATTTTATTCAGAACGCCAGTGGCAGGGTACCTAGAGTGTGAGCGGCTTCATTTTTTAATCACTTTAACACAAATCTCATCATAAAATATTTTTTTATATTCACTATCGTACTAATATGAGTCTCGGATTAACTTTCAAATATATATAATACAATTTTATTATTAAAAAAAAAAAAATATTTAACAAAATCAAGTACAAGATTAATATACCATATCATTTACACGCCATTACATAATTCCGTTAGCTGATCAAATGAGAGAAATCTATATGTATGTACTCTGCGTATAGGCTAAAACAAATAGAATTATCCGTTTTAATAGTATTTTAATGGCTTCTCTCTGAATGAAACCTAAGTAGATTTTTAAAATCAATTTATTCATCTATATATTATATATATCGGGGGATGGGGCCATGTGTAGAAGTTCACTCAAGTGAGGCAAGTTTTTGGCTGCCATCCATCTGGAAGTGGCCAGAAACAATTCTTTTGCATATGGTTCAAGCAACTCACGACTTCCGGTTTTAGTCCACGTATCCCCAGCAAACAAACAACCATTTTGGAGGCGAGATAAAGTGAGAAGGCGAATACCATGCGGTTGTGCGTAGAGTGCGGGACCCACCACATGAAAAACTAAATCCAATGAAAAATCTAAATCAGCCTCGGATGAGAGATCCCCCTTTTGATGACAACCCCCGCAAATGTTTTAAGGATTACTATTTGAGGGCATACATCTGGATCATCACTTAATTCGGAAGGTGCTGCTGCCCGGCTGGTTTATATCCTCTTGAAGTTAGAGGAAGACATCACCGCCGTCTAAGAAGAGTGATGGACTTTACAAGGACGGAAGAAGCTGGGTTCTTGTGAAATTTATTACAGCTCAACCAAATCGATCATGTTGTGATTGACGGAAGGCATGTATCCAGTGTTTTAGACGTGCGTACGTTCCGATGTCCTAATATCGACTCGGGTCACTATATTGTCGCAGCGAAGATACGCCCGTCAACAAACACAAGGAAGGTTCGACGTTGAAAAGCAGCAATCACAACAGACTGTCGAGCGGTTTTCTACTCGACTTACACTCCTATTCTAAATAAAGAAGGTGTAATCTTCTATAAGAGTGTACAGCTTCTGGCGTACGCTGATGATATTGACATTATTGGCCTCAACAACCGGGCCGTTAGTTCTGCTTTCTCCAGGCTTGATAAAGAATCGAAGCGAATGGGCTTGGTAGTGAACGAGGACAAGGCAAAATATCTTCTGTCATCATTCTTTCAAATACCGCAGACGATGGAACGATGAGCTGCACGAGTTATACGACGACATTGGCATAGTTCAGGGAATCAAGAAGCAGCGGCTATGCTGGCTAGGCCATGTGGTCCGGACGGATACGAATACTCCAGCTTTAAAAGTTTTCGATGCTGTACCCGCCGCAGACGAAGAGGAAGACCTTCACTCCGTTGGAAGGACCAGGTAGAGAAGGACCTGGCTGTACTTGGTATTTCCAATTGGCGCCACACAGCAAAAAGAAGAAGCGAATGGCGCAATGCTATTAACTCGGCTGAAATCGCGTAAGCGGTGTCTACGCCAGTAAAGTAAGTAAGTAAATGGAGAATGGACAAAATCATACAGAGAAATGGTAGAGATTCTAAAGAGCACGCATTTTCCAGGTTATGCCGAAGTCACTCACGCTTCTCCCCGTGCCTCAAAAGTTTCTACAATAAACGCTAAAACCGATATAAGTAATATTATAAGCCGAAATAGAATTCCAACCCCTTAAATCTCCAGGACTAGATGGTATCTTTCTCGCCGTATTATCGAACATCCTGTCCCTCTTATTATGTAGTCTTTACTAAGCTTGTCTCTCCATAAAGAAATAGTCATCTTCATACCAAAGGGCGACAGAGATGTCTTACATCTTTAAAAATTTTAAAAAAGAATGCTCACTGTTTATATACATCATGTGATATCTGCTGGAAAACCAGCCTGGCAAATCCATAGACACCGTTCTTCACGATACTGTCACAAGGTTTGAGAAAGATCTTGTCCTCAGAGAAATTTGCTTCAAAATGCTTTTTAAAGTACAAGGTACAAATGATCTGCTTTTAAGCCACCCTAACTCAAAGTTATCGATATTGTTCTCTCTATTGGGGTTAAATACCTAGGCATAATCTTAGATAGCAACTCACCTGGAAGCGGAATGTCTCACTTACGTGGAAAAAAGTATATAGTTTTCTTGATATACAAAGCGGAAATAAGATCCGTATTATTCTATGGAGTCACTGTCTAGTGGCCAGCACTAAACAAAGCTATTTATAGGAGCAAGCTGAAAAAAGTTCAACGGATGGCATCCCTATTCATTACAAGTGCGCTGCTTTCAGCTCTTACGGACGTGCTTGAAATTCTCCTTAACCTTTTCCCGGCAGACCTTCAAGCGAACTGCAACCCCATTAGACTAAATGTAACCATGGAGGAACCGCACTAGACAGGCTCAAATACTAAACTCTATATCATTCTCGGAACTACACCACTTCCATCTTCTGTTTCGACATCGCTTTATCAAAAAGAATCCCAGAGAGGAGCAAATGGGAAAATGTAATAGTTCTGGATTATAGGTCCGTATACTTCTTCACAGATGGCAAATTAGGCTGTGGAGTTTACTCTAAGAAAGTAAAAGACGGAACTAACCGGACGGAAAGACGGAAGAAGCCGCTTTGTGGTTGTTCGTTTCTAATACGATAGTCTAACCTCTTACAATTTAAGCTGTCAGACAGTCATACTGCCATTAAATCTCTCTAATGCAATCATACCACCTAAAAGGTGGTAATAAATCACAATCCTAAATAAACTCTTGACTGTATGCTAAACGTCCGTGGTTTGGATCTCTGTTCAGGAAATTGTGTAGCTGACGAACTGGCCAGAAAAGGAAGAGCCATAACCACGATAAACTCTGCACATGAAGTGGGCATGCCGCTTTCCTCCGTTAAGTATCTGCTGAGGCTAATCTTCACCCGGAGGGTCAACGGCAGATTACAGAGTGAAACCACGTGCAATGTGACAAGACAAATTTGGCGATTGAACGAAATAAACATTCTAAGTCTCTACTTCTTCTAAACCGGGCCGGCATGAGCATAACAGCCGGCGTAATATCCGGACACTGTTTTATAGGGACTCATGGCAGAAGGATGGGTTGCCGCAGCTGCAGGGACAGAGTTGAGGAGGAATCGGTGGGATATTACCTCTGTCACTGATCAGCTCCATTGCTGTTTTATCGCAAATTTCTTCTTCGATTGCCTTGCAGAACTTGCATGACACCGAGGCATCATTAACCTCGTGAATTTCATAAGACACATCAAGTGCTTTGACCATTTGGATAGGTGAAAGGAATCTTCTTAACAGGACCAACATAGGTATCAAAACGTACCAGTAGGCTTAAGCGCGCTTGATCAGGGTTCCGTCATCCATGAGCAACCTGTTACGAATAAAGTAAACTAACTATTATATAAAAAATTCATCATAAAAATAATGAAAACCTGGCAAAGACGGTACGCGTAAACCAAAACAATTTTCGGTCGTCGTGGAGCACCTTGTCGGATCGCAACACAGAAATTGGTGTAAAAGTTGAAGCTATTGGAATAAGTTAGTAATTTGAGGGACAACCAAGAATAGTGCTGCTCTAGTCCAAGGTGTTGAAGAAAACCTGGGTTTTTCTATTCCTCGTCGTTCTTTGGCATTGGGCATTCCAGAAATGTCATTACACCGTATTTTGCATGAAGACTTGGGTCTTAACACAAGAACTCAAGCCTACTGATCATCAACAACGTCTTGTCTTTGCTGATTGGGTCCTGGAAATGCATGAAAAATCATCTTGACTTATGAGTCCCATTTCCATCTCGATGGCTACGTCAATAATCAAAACTGTCGCACCTGGGGATCGGAAAACCCAAGATTTATTGTTGAAAAGCCTCTCCATCCTTAATTTCTAACTGTTTGCGGTTTATGGACCAGCGGGGTCATTGGATCTTACTTTTTCGGAAAGGAATGGATTGCACTATCGATAGATGATTAATGATTTTTAATGGCCGGAATTGGATGGCATTGATCTGGACACCCTTTTGCTTTCAACAAGACGGCACTAAGTGACAGAAAAGCAACGAAACCAACGATCTTTTAAAGGAAAAGTTTCTGGACTGTGTTATCTCTCGAAGAGGTGGCCTTTGGCAACCGAAGTCTAGTTATTTAACACCATGCGACTTCTTCTTTTGGGACCACGTGAAAGATAAGGTCTTTGCCAACGGACAAACGTCGATTGAAGACCCCAAAGATGGTAATCGGGAAGCTATTGAGGGCATACAGCAGCCACTTTACCATTTGGTGATGGAAAATTTCATAAAAACCCGTATGGGTACTGTAAGTGTCCATTTGGCTGGTATTGTTTTCCATTATTAGTGGCATATCTTCCTCTTTACATTGAAATAAACATCGAATCATTTATTTCAAAAAATGGTATTTTGCTTTAAATATCTTATTGTATAATAAAAAAAAATTATATTTTGACTTCGATGATGCTTAATTAGGATAGAGTAAAAATTGGACAAAATGGAGAGCTACAGCGACGTGTGGCGGTCCCCTCTGGGGGTTAGGGGTTCAAGAATTTACCCGCGGTAAGGCAGGCCTGTCGTAAGAGGCGACCTAAATCCAATAGTTCCCGCGACAGTCGGGTCTTTATACCGGAACGACCCGGATTTTTTATACGGCCACTCCCGCAACATTCTCTCAAAATTACTTTGAGGAATATTTTTGCGGTTACTACAACAACAACAGCGTGTGGCTGGGGGTCTGCTAGTTTTTATTTATAATTTATTTTAATTACCACCAATTACCACATATCGCGCATCAATTTCACCTGACGCCAACAGACCAGACGCGTGCGAATCAATTAATTTGCATTAACAAGCCGTACATTGCGTGTATGTATGTATGGTATGTACGTATGTATTTAAATGCAAATCCAATTAACCGATTTAATTTTGTATTTAAACATAGTCAATAGAACAAATTTATTTATTACTTGCGCTACATGAGCTTTTCCCGTAGACCTAACACGCATACTCGTACATACAAACACACACACACATACCCACATATAAACAGATTTGATGTGAATTGGTAGCCGTCAACAACAGCTGTGGGGTGTCAATGCATATTTAACCATTGATTGACCGAAGACAATAGAAAGCAAAACTTTGTGCTACATATGTACTCGTATACTAAATACACAGGGTTATCCATTTTGCAATTTCGAAAATAAATGTAAATAAAATGTATTTAAAATATTTTTTATTCCATGAAATTCCTCTTTTATTATATATACGTAAAGTTTGAATATTGGGCTTACTAGTATTTGTGAAATACTACATCATTCAAATGACCGTCTCACGAATTTACGCAAGCCTCGATCCGTTTGAGGTAGTTTTCAAATTGGTCGCCGCCATCTCAGCCATAACTTTAGGAATTTTGGTTTTCTAGTCCACAAGAGTTACAGGTCTTTCGCTTAGCCCCATAAAAAGATGCCCCACGGTGTCAAATCGCACGATCTCGGTATCCAATTAACGTCACCGAGACGAGAGATTATGCTGCAGCGGAGTTTCTCTCGCAATAAAGTAATGTTCGCTCGTGTTTTGTGACATGTGACACTATTTTGTTGAAACCACATATTCTCCAAGTCGTGTTCCTTAATTGCAGCCCAAAAAATGTCGGTTATCATAGAACCATAACGCTCCGAGTTGGCAGTGATGTTTTCGCCATTGTCATTTTCAAAGAAGTAAGGTCTAATCAGACCTCCGGACTAAAGAGCGCACCAGACAGTAAGTATTTATTTGGTGTCTTCAATTATTTGAGGCTTCTCATTGGATAATTTTGCTAATATACGTATCTCTCGCGTGGGAAATATGTCTCGTTGCTGAAGAAAAGTTTGTTAGAAATATTGCCCTCCACTGCTTGTTGTTCAAGCACCCTATCGACGTACATACGAGGTGTGACAATTAAGTAATGAGACTGATTACATTACCATGATTGTGGTAACCCTGCGACCAAATTCCTTTTCTTTTTCCCTTCTTCCGGCATCATTTTTCTCTCCATTGATATATTTGCCATAGTTCTAGCTTGTTTAGTTCACCTGCTGTGTCGTGTTGAGTAAACGTGTGTTCGTGGTGCTCGTCACGAAAATGGAAACACGAAATCAAGAGCAACGCGTCGCGATAAAATTTTGCATCAAATTGGGCGAAACCGCTTCGGAAACGTACGCTAAAATTGTAAAAGTGTGTGGTGATAGTGCTCTTAGTCGTGCACAGGTGTTTCGATGGCAGAAAGAGTTTAAGTTTAAGTAAAGCTCGCATGAGCATGTCGAAGTTGAAAACGATGATTATTGCACAAAGAATTTCTTCCACCGGGGCAAACCGTAAATCAAGTCTACTATCGCCAAGTACTCGAAAGATTGCGAAAACGAGTCACCAGGGTGCTCCCAGACATCGCTCGTAATTGGATCCTTCATCACGACAAAGCGCCGTGCCACACCGCCCTCATCATGTCGCAGTATTTGGCCTCTAAAGTGATCGCTGTGTTGCAACAACCGCCTTATTCGCCCGATATGTCACCCTATGACTTTTTTTTTGATTTCGATTGAGGAAGCATATGGAAAACGGGCTGGAATTGTTGTATAGCTACCCAAGGGGACTACTATGAAGGAGATGGCAGAGTTGTAGAATAATTTTGAGATATACGGTTTTTATGGAATCAGTCTCATTACTTAACTGTCACACCTCGTATGTATGGCGTTGTGAATAGTCAGCTGGCTTCAATTGTACTTTATATGGCTGTAGGTGTAAGTCCAAGTGCAAAATAGGTCATAATGTGCCGCACGAAAGTCCCAGTTCTTGAGAACGTCCAGAAATAGAAACATTCGGGTCTTCGGTTAGACTTTCACTAACAGTAGGAATATTTGAGTTGGAACGAGCGAAACGATAATGCAAAAGCCTTACAATAACTGTAACTTATACAGTTGTTTTTCAAATTTCTTTGATATTTTACCAATTGCTTGATTCGTTGGACGATTAAGTGTGCCATAATTTCCTCGCAAAGCACGAAACGTGGCCAGGTTTGCATCACCATTCACGTAGTGGATTTAAACAATTTTCATTTCATAAATGCCTGACTTTTAACTAAAACAAAACTTGTTCGGTTCGACTATTATGTTTGAAGGATGTCAAAATACAGTACTGTACTTTTCAAACCACGTAATGGATAACCCTATACATGCCTACACCAAGTACATACATGCATATATATGTATTGTATATATCATATAATATTTAGACAAACTGAGAATTGATACCAATCGACAATCGAGGAATAGGAAACAACAAAGACATTTACATACACATACTTATAAGTACATAAATGAGTGTACTCGTGCGATGTAAGTACATATTTACATTGGTAAATAATAATAGTCATAGCATTGTATGTGTGTGTACTTGTCAGTTCAGAGACAATGACAATCAACAGCAGTTAGTCCTACAACTAGTATTAGACATATATACATACATACATACACGTATGTACGAGTATGAA